>PVIU01001362.1:0-219834 GCA_004026605.1 Ondatra zibethicus
TTTTGAGGCAGACTTGTCTTCCTTCTCAGGAAAGCTAAATTTTGCTTATAAGGGCTTCCACCAATTTGGATGAGGATGACCTACTTTTTTGGAAGAAATCTTACTACTTGAAGTTAATCCATTTTGGGTAATGACCACTAATAGAATATTTCTTGACACCCATGGTTTTCAACTTTTCTGATGCTTTGATCCTTAATACAGTTCCTCATGTTGTGGTGACACCCTACCATAAAATTATTCTGTTATTACTTTGTAACTGGAATTTGCTACTGTTATGAATTATAATGTAAATACCTGCTGTGCATGGTATCTGATATGTGATCCCAAAGGGGCAGGGCCCACAGGTTGAGAACAATTGCTTTATACCAATGCAAATACCTATATACTGTAGCCTGGACAGAGGTCATTAACCTGACCATCACAAACATTTCTCAGGTATCAACTCCACATTTAGCACTGCGTGTTTCACGGAAGCTCTCTCACTCTCTGCACTTTATTCAATAGTGGATCTCTATTTTAATTCCCATCTACTGCAAAAAGGAACTTTTCTGATAATAGCTGATCTATGGGTATAGCATAATGTCATCAGGATACATTTTATTGCTATATTCCTTAATCAAAATAATAGTATTTGGTTTTCTCTTAGGGTCATGGTCTATCTGGTTTCAGGCTCTTGATAACTCAAGTGTCAGCCACAGGCTCTGGTTTGTAAGTGGGCCTTAAATCCAATCAGAGAGTGGTTGGCTACTGCCACAACATTTGTGCCACTGTTCCACAAGCATATCAGGTCACCATTGCAGATCACAGGACGTGTAGCTGGGTTGGTGGTTGCATTTATCCTCTGGTAGCGTGCAGAGTACATTGTAATTCTAGAAATATCAGTCGGTGTCCGTGAAGGTTCTAGTTGGGCACCAGTTTGACTTCTCCGTGTTCCGTGAGATATGTAAGTGTTGTTTTCAGCACTAGGGCCTTACCAATCAGCTTGTGGAGATCAACCAAAAGCACTGGCAATAGCCTAAGATGTTTAGGCTTTCCATGGGACCCCTTTTGCCAATGAGTCAACTAGATGTAACCCATTCTTGGCACTGGAGGGTTCATTTGGTAGAGAAAGATGTTTAGTTGGAGCATTGTCTCATTATTTGGTGACTTCTTCAAGATTTCTTTCACAGATGTATATATTTTAGGAACAGTAGCAGGTTTCCATATGACCCCTTAAATAGTCATTAGTGTTACCACAGTTCTTTTTTCTAAGCCCAGTTGAGAAAGGTTTGTGAATAAACTTGTATGCACATAGGCACACACAGACATATTTACTTGTTTAACGTCTTATACAATTTACCCACGTGAAATGAACATGTAATTAGTATTTCTAAAGCTGTGAATAAAGACTAAGTGCACATGAACCAATTTAATAAAAAATACACACTTTCATCAACATGTTACTATCAGATTGTTTCTAGTTCTCGAAGACCTATCAGTGGCTCATGAGCCCCACCCCCACTCTAGACCTACATAAGAATGAGTTAATTTTGAAGCGAGGGAATATGTCATTTTTGCCTGGAGACTTTTTTCAATTTATATCAGACCCTGAGTCACTTTCTACCACCATTTCCCATGACCTAACATCACTGTCCTACCAAGGAGCCATTTCTCTGCAAGGGAAGAATGAAACACAGCAGGCCTATTGTGGGCTGCAAAGGTAATTTGCTTATTTCACTGTTGCTAAGTGTTGGAGGCAAAGCCACGCCAAGACAGTCTGTGATTTTGCATAGCAACGGGACAATTGGAGCATAGGCCTGTCATTCCACTTTGAGAAGTGGGGAAGAAATAAAACAGCATATCAAGAAAATGAAAAATTGAAATTGAGAGTTGTCATTAAGACAATTGTCAGGATAGAATAGCTACTGAGAAACATTCATTTAATTGGATTTCCTTAAAAAGATGGTATTGTGATATGATCATCTCGACATTTCCTTCCCTTTAACATCTTGCTATCTAGCAATATGGAATGTATCAACAAAGGCAAAATTTTATAAAGAAGAAATGCTTATAAGACAAGCTGATGGTTTCAGGGGCTGGCTTTTAAGCCCATATCCTTTTCTTCCTCCCGGTGCCTCTTTTTCTGTTCTTCAGGAGCTGCTCACTTTTTGAGATGTGGTCCTCCATTAGAGATAGGGCTAGAATGATGGCCAGTGAGCCCCAGGGATGGGGTTACAAGCATGCACCATCACACTAAGCTTTTTATGCTGGGGGACAAACTCAGAGCTTCGTGATCACATGGGAAGCTTTTGACAGACTGAGCTATGTCTCTGATTTTCTATTTCTTTTGCTATTAGGTTTTTCTTGAGCCCATTAATTTGCTATCTAGAAATACTATATCATGAATTCCTGCAAAAGCCAGTGGAGAATCACCAGTGTGGAACATGTTTATAAATTATACAGTTAGCAAGCATTTTTATGTTTTGATTTTATGTCTTATTAATATTTCTATATCCTGTTGGATAACCCAAGCATTAACCTTTTCTTCAAGGAATTATAGTAAATTATTAACAACAAATAATACTGGCAACACATACCTTTTCTTAGCTCTGTCTACTTACAAGTTCTGTATTGTGGGGTGTTGCTTGAATTGTGTGACCTCAGCTGAGGGGGGCAACATCTCATAGCTTGTATCTGTCTTGAACCAAGTAGATATACTCACAAATCTCTCTCACTCTCTCTCTTTTTCTCTCTCTCTCTCGTTTTTAATTTAGCAGATTATTTATTTATTTACTCATTTTATCGCAACCATTTGTTTGATTTTTACATCCACTTAAAATTTTTTTGGCTAAAATTTAATCACATCACTTCCCTTTTCCCTTTCTTCTTTTTAACCCTTCCCATATCCCCCTTACTTCTTCCAAAATTTATGGCTTTTTTCTTTGATTATTATTGTTACACACATACATATATATACACTATATATGTGTGTATAGACACATAAAACATATAAACATATAATTACAAACTGCTGAGTCTGTTTGGTCATGTGGGATTCCCCACTATAGATGTTTTATTACCATTAGTTAATAAAGAAGCTGCTTTAGCCAATGGCAGGGCAAAATAGAGCTAGGCAGGAAAACTAAACTGAATACAGGGAGAAAGAAGGCAGAGTCAGGTAGACACCATAGGACATGAGGTAACAAACCACAAGCCACGTGATAAAATAATAGAAATGGGTTAGTTTAAGATGTAAGAGTTAGTTAATAAGAGTCCTGAGCTAATAGGCCAAAGAGTATGTAATTAATATTAAGCTTCAGAGTGGTTATTTTATAAGTGGCTTTGAGAAGAGATGGGTGGAGAAAGCCCTGTCCAGGGGTACCAGTGGGACAGAAGATATTTGTAGCTACAGTTTGGTATTGTGTGTAGTGACCATTTTTGTCCATATTTTTGGTAACACACATAACAGTGAGTTTCATTATAATATTTCATACATTCATATCATTGTACTTTGCTCATATTCTCCTTCCTTCTGTTCCAACAGTGCAAACATCCATCAAAAATAACTATTATGGAAATAGAAACAAGTGCTTGGAGGAAGAAAGGGAAGTTCTGACTCTCAGGGAAAGCATGGCTGCATAGAAGGGGTGGCTTCAGGAAGGGGTCTCCGGGTGCTACGCGTTATTGACGACACTCCCATCCCTCTGCTCATTGGCTTCAGTTTGGATGGCTCTGTCTAGGTTAGAACATGCTGTCATCTTTGGCATATTATCTCGGTCTTTTTTGTTGTCGTTGTTACTGAGTCCAGCCATCCAGCCAACTTTATCAGGAAGAGACTTACTCGGCTAACAGACCCGGTGGCTGAGTTCAAGAGCCTGGTGCTGGCGTGGGGTTGGTCCGTGCGGAAGCGTCTTGTGATGTCATTTCGTGCTGGAGAGCATCACCTGGTAAGATGCTGAGCGTGTTATCTCAGGTCTCCCTCTTCTTGGAAAGCAACTAACCCTGGAGTCCTACCCTCATAGCTTTGTCTAATACTAATCACATGTCCCAAAGTCTTGTATCTAAATACCATAAAGTAGTGATCGTATGACTTCAGGGATTAAATTTTCGACACATGAATCGTGAGGGAGGAACCCAAACCATAACACTGGACTAGGAATTCAGATGCTCTGCACCATTGCTGCTTTTTAAAAAAATAATTCTTTTAAAACATGTTAAAACATGTTAGAGAATTTCATATATACATATTTTGATCAACTCTATATCCCTCAGTTCCTCCCTTGTTTCTGGACCACTTTTTCCTCATAATTTCATGTTCTCTGTTTAATCCTATTGAGTGCACTCAATGCTGGCAGTATGTGCATGGGTTTAGAACCATCAACTGGAACACGGCAGCCTCTCTAGGATACAGGTTATATTGGGGTCTGGTTTATCTCTGAAGAAAGCTGACTCATTCTCCCCTAACAACCATCAGTTTCCAATAGTTCTCTGACCAGGGATGGGACCTCATGAGTCCCTCCCAACTCTATGCTGGGACTGTGGCCAGCTTGATCTAGTGTAGGTCTGTGCATGCAATCACAAGCACAGTGAGTTCATGTCTGCCACGCTCATGGGAGCTCCATCCAGATACATTCTGAAGCTTTATCTCCCAAGGGGATCAGAAACGGTAGCCCAGAACAAGCCTAGGCTGATGTGGAACTCACAGACTTCCCTGAAGCCTTAGACTTGGGGTTTTGTGGAGCCTCTGCGTGAATCTCTTCTTTTATCACAGAACTTCATTGGTGCTTCCTTATCTTTAAAACAAGACACCACATACACAAAAGACACCGTATATTAATAAAAACGAGTTTTCTAACTACTTAGACCTGTAAAATATCTATGTACTTCAAAATCTTAGAGGCAAGAAATTAGGATAAGGCTATCTTGAAATGAGTGGAAATATAATTCATTTACTTAACCCCAAAATAATGACCATTCCAACATTAATATTTTAGCTACTATGCTTCCCAGTTAGGGTGCCTGTTGCTGTGATGAAACACCTCGATCAAAAGCAAGTTGGGTAGGAGAGAGTTTATTTGGCTTATACTTCAACATCATAGTCCATCACTGAAGACAATCAGGACAGGAGCTAAGCAGAGCAGGAACCTGGAGGCAGGGGCTGATGCTGAGGCCATGGGGGGCGGGCTGCTTAATGACTTGCTCCTCATACTGGCTCTGCCTGCTTTCGTATAGAACCCAGGACCACCAGCCTCAGGAAGACACCAGCCACAATGGGCTGGGCCCTCCCCCCCACTAATCACTAATTAAGAAAATGCCCTCCAGGATTGCTTACAGCACAGTTGAGGCATTTGCTCAATTTAGGCTCCCTCTTCCCCAATGACTCTAACTTGGTATCAAGTTGATGTAAAACGAGCCAGCACACTACATACATATTAATCGTGTTAATTTTTCTATCTGCACACCGAAAGTGCAGGGCCGATTCTATAATTTGGTTTAAAGACATTTGGCTTCAATTCTTTCCTTTCATTTCCTTAATATGGGAAGACGGGAACCTGAAATGATACTGAACTAAGGGACGTTGCCCCTGAGTGCATGGAGCACACGCATCATTTCCAGTTAAGAACTGAGGGAAAGTGGGACTTAAGGCTCAAATCAGTAAATGTACTCCCAACACAGATGGCATAAGGTTTAACTGATAAGGCTTAACTGATAAGGACTGTGAAACCTGTGAACCATTGACTCAAGGGAAGGGAAGATAAAAGTGTTATAAACCTCTGGATGCCAAGTGACAGGACTGTGATACATTCTAAATGTGACAGCCAGGCATAGGAAAGTCTTAGGATTCCTGACTGTACTCGAGTGTTTGGTTTCATGATTTGAAATATTCATGCTTTTGTGTCCTGTCTTGTGAAATCAGAAATACTACTTTGTTATGACTTCTTTTAGTTCCTTGAGTTGGCAGCACCCCCAGGGCAAGGACAATCACACAGTCCCCACCAGCACGTTTTGAGGCAGGAACCCTCCTCCATAAATAAAACATCTTGGGGCTTTCTTTAAATTCCAGGGGGAGCAAAAGGTGACACAAAGGTTGGAACAGAGGGCACAGCAATGGAAGTAGGTAGCACGGAGCTGTCCATTTCCCAGCAAATCTCTACCTGGTCATTTCCATTCCCATACTGTTGCAACTTGAATTTTGAGGACATGAGCAATTTGGCTGGATTTCCCTGACTCTTTTCCTGACATCTGCTGTTATAACATGACATGAAATTTTAATAAAAAGCTTGTTAGTTTGAAATTGCACATAGCATCGCTCCTCTCTTTCCCCAGCTCCTCTCTTCCCTATCATTTTTGGGTAAACTATGGAATGAGGAGAGTCTGGATTAGGAACTCTTTACAGGGGACTGGGGCTGTACCTTAGTTGGTTTGCCCTGTCAGCCTTATCTGGCTTCTCATGACTCTACCATGAACAAGTCACCTCCTAGGAGAGATGAAGAAACCATGATTAGATCACAGTGAATCTGGGATGTGATAAAACACCTTAGTTCTTTCTAAATGATAAAAATATATTTCTGTTCTGGATGCTCAGGGTGTCTAGATCAAGATGCCAGCAGGCTTGGTGTCAAATAAGAATGTGCTACTTGCTTCCTAAGTGGTCCTTTGTTGCTGTGTTTGGAGAGTCAGTAGGACAAGGGTCTTCATCTTCTCTCTGTGATAAGCATCCAGGAGGACTTGTCTCACTCAGGAGGACAAAGCCTCCTCATGTAGTCACATCTTAAACCATTTACTTGTTGATATCACCATGTTGAATATTAGCTTTCAACATAAAATTTGGAAAGACGCATCACGAAGACAGTGACAGCCCAATGCGTGCCCCAGTCAAGGGCCTGTAAGAATAAGAATACGGATTCTTCACTCTAAAAATCCATGCAGAGAAAATCCATTCTCTACATGAGAATAAAGGAGTTCTCTTTTTGAAACTCCCTGGGTCAGAACTTTGATGTCTGTTTTCTTTAAATGCGGATCTGCTAAGTGTTTCTCTTCTTGACATTTTACTTTGAAGAACATGTTAGTATTTAAACCCACATTAAATAACTCAATCGCACAAGGACCGTAATCCCCACTTTAAATTTGTTGGATTCTTCTCTCTTAGGAACAAGACAGAGAGCTTCAAGGTTGAATATCTTCAGTAGCATCTTAAGTAAAACAAGTGAACTTGAACTTGGACTGCTTTTATCTGGCAATTGCCATTCACATTGGTACAAAGAAAAGCAGGGAACGCTGATACGGGGAAGGGGTAGGGAGCTGCTTCTGGCTTTGGTGTTTATTCAGTAAAGGTTAAGATCCAAATGGAGATTGCTAATATACCCTGCTAACAAAGTTGGTAGTTAGATTTCTTATGTGGCTTAGGGCTAGAAAGCAACCCCAATGAGTCTTAAATATTTCACTTTAATTATTTTAACCCCAACCTAAACTTCTAATGAGTTTTCTAAAAAATAAAGATACCATGTAAGCACAGAATTTAATATAAGAAAAAAAATACCCAAGCAAATGTAATGCTTTTTTTGATTAAACTTGTTTTTTTATAATTTATTTTATTTTTTAAAAGAAAAGAAACTATCTTTTTTTGTTTTACATACCAATCCCAGTTTCCACTTCCTCCCCTCTGCCCATTCCCTCCACCTACCCCCTTTCTCTATCCCCCATCCACTCCTCAGAGAGGGTAAGGCACATCACTTTGGGGAAGGTCCAAGGCCCTCCCTACTATATCTAGGCTTAGCAAAGAGATAGGTTCCCAAAAAGCTAGTAGAAGCAGTAGGTATAAATCCTGGTGCCACTGCCAGGGTTTCTTTTATTTTAAACACAGGGTTCTTTGTAGTGCTAGCTGTCCTGGAACTCATATACAAACTAGCTTTGAACTCATGGAGGTCCTCTTGCATCTGTCTCCTAAAGGTGGGATAAAAGGGATGTGCCATTATGCCTGGTGCAAATGTAGTTCTTAGAACAAAAACACAAAGCCAATAGTATATAAAGGTCTCCTTTTGAAATATGATTATTTAAAAAATGGTATGAATTAAATTATCCAAGAAATGACAAGGTAAAAGTGAGTTTTAGTTTGTATTTTACTCTTGTCAAAAACATTGACAACTATTATTTGTAAGTTTGACCTACTTTTATCTATCTAAACACGAAAAATGAATAAACCATGCCACAAAAAAACACAATGGTGTCTTCTCTTTATTGGTATCAGGTGCTGCATTTCTGTTTTTTATTTTTTCAATTCTCTAATCAGATGTATAAACACAGCCTATTTGAGTCAGTTGGGAAGTGTTACATAGAAACCTCACCACGTGGCTTCATGGTTTATGTATTTTTAATCTCTGTAATTTAGTCCTGTAATGAATGTAGACAAGTCATTGCTTTGGCTTAGAGATATCCGCCTGATAGAAATAGTCACTGGGACTGCTTCTGCATAAATTAGTCTCAACCTAGCGAGACTTAACTGATAGAAATGTAACCATTGGGAGTTCAGAATACAAATCATCTGGTTTGCATTTAAAATATTTGCAAATACAGACGACGGTCTAAATGACTTTAAGCAACACGTTTTATTTCAAAGGTAAACTTGTGAAAAGAAAACTAAAAAAATCCACAGTTTGCAGTTCAGACACTCTCTTTCCTCTGCCCGTGTGAGGACTCTTCATGGGGCTGGTGAGAGAGCGGATGTGGCTAGCTGTCTGCCCCTTAGAGTGAAATAAATTATACAGTTCTTTTCTGAAACAAGTTTTTAATCAATGAATATCTATCCATGGGAACGCCACAGAAAAGATGTATATTATGAAATTTTGCTTTATAAAGGAAATGTAATATTAATCTTGGAAGGCAGCATTTTGCCTATTAGAAACTTCCAGATGGTTCATGAACCTGCATAGTGGCTTCCTTCCTCCATTTCTGAGACTTGATAGCTTAAGAAATGGATTGCATCTCATCAGAGATTGGGTAGGGGTATAAATGTTTTCCATATAGTCCCAATAAACTAAAAACAAAGCAAACAAACAAAATATGAAAAAAGCAATACCATTCTACTTACAGAAATGACTTTCAGCTGGGCAGTGGTGGCGCACGCCTTTAATCCCAGCACTTGGGAAGCAGAGGCAGGCAAATCTCTGTGAGTTCGATGTCAGCCTGGTCTACAAGAGCTAGTTCCAGGACAGACTCCAAAGCTACAGTGAAACCCTGTCTCGAAAAACCAAAAACCCAAACCAAACAAACAAAAAAAGGCTTTCAAAATAAGAAACATCTGTTACTCTTGTAGGTAATGTTGGGATCATGAGAATCAAGGGCCAAACAGCCCTGGTTTAGATGCGATGGAGAAGTCAGATTCGCGAAAATGGGAAAAGCCAGGAATCAATAAATCCTCATGGGCAACCAGAGCTCTGTTGATGGATGGCCTTTGACCAGTGCTGGGGCTGAAGGGAAATAGAGCTCCGCTGCCACCGGGGTGTGTGTGGGGTTCGCCTTGTCTAACAATTTCCTCAAATATGTCAGTCTCATTTTTGAGATGACCTTTTCTTGATTCACTTATTAAATTCACATCGTTAATGTTTGCTGTATCTCAGCCTGCAGAGTGCAGTTTAAACAGAAGGGGGTTGAAATGAACTTAAGCTTATTTGTTAAGACTTAGCTTAAGTCCCCATATCATTTGCTGACATGTCGCTTACAGCACTATTTAGATGGATTCCTATAAGCCCGTGGGGAAAATGTTAGGTTTATAAGTCCTATCATTATGATGAGTCTGAACTATTTTGCTTTATTTATTTGTTTGTGTGGGGAGTACATGTATGCCACTCTGTATATGGAGATCAGAGAGCAGCTTAAGGGATTTGGCTCTCTTCTTCCACCATGCTGGGCAAATGCTCCAAACTGAGCTGCTTCTCCAGCCACTGGAGCTATTTTGGTATGGACATAAAAATTCATCTGACTAAGCTCAGATAGCTGCCATGTGTCAGAGCCAGGAGCCTCTGCTGAGCCTCAACAGAGCTCCATGGTTCTTGTCATTATGGTCCTACAGGTCTTCATGGGAACTGGTGAAAGGAACAGGATGATTAGGGGTGTGACTTTTTCTAAACTGTATTTTAAAATTTGTATGAAAATTTCAAACACAGTGTTAGCATTATTATTGTTGTCTTTAAGAAATATCATGATTAATTCCAAATTCCAGTGTGTGTTTGAGGAGATGAAAATGCCTAAATGCCTGTTCACTCACATTTCCTAGTGAAGGGGTGTACTGTTCTGGTACTGTCTACTTACCCACAATCCCTAGTGAAGGCATGTACTGTTTTGGTACCATCTCTTCAGCCACAATCCCTAGTGAAGGTGTGTACCATATTGGTACTCACTTGCCTTGGTGGTAGAATGTCCCAGACCTTACCTTTTCTTTTGGGCCACCAACCACTTACCAAATCATGACACAGAGACTTAATATTAGTTATGAATGGTCGGCTTTATCTTATGCTCATTTCTTGCTAACTTTTATAACCTAAACTGTTTCTTTTTGTCTACATTTTGCCTTGGTGCCTTTTACCTTTTCTTTCTTTATATATCTTACTTTCCTGCTGTCTCTGTGTCTGGCTGGCTGGTTTCTGGCCCTGGATGTCTTTCTTGTTCTCTCCTCTCCTTTCATTCTTCTCCAGCCTAAATATCTCCCCCTACTTATTCTCTTTGCTGCCAGCTCTGCCTACCCTCTCTTGCATAGCTATTGGTCATTCAGCTTTTTCTTGGACCATTCAGGTACCCTAGGCAGGCAAGGTGCAACAACAACACATCTTTTAGTAATTAACCAAATGCGGCATAAATAAATTTAGCATACCTTTACACAGTTGAGGTATTATTACACAGCAGAAACAAATGTAACACATCTTTACCTAGTTAAAATAATACTCCACAACAGTAGAGAGCTTGATAATGGTGACAGTGAACATGTAATAAATATTAATTCAAATAAGAAACTAAAATACATAGAGTTAATCTGTTTGTTTCTTGAAAACTTTGAGCCATTTGTTCAGCACGACTGCATTTACCACATCAGAGTATTTTAATTAAGGCTGTGTCCCACTTCATCCAGGTTGATAATTCTGTCTAAATTGACTGACTCCAGTTAATAACGTGCAGCCTCCGTTAGTGACATTTCAATTTAGAATTACTTTTTGAATTTGAACGATGTCTCGCCAAGATTTGTATCCCACTCCTTAATTGGTTTCTATTGCTATCAGGCTTCGTTCTTCCAGCAGATAACGGCAATCTGAAAATAAACTGCCTGACGTTTGCTTTTTTTTTTTTTTGACCTGGAAATACTAATGAGATTCATAGGATACTTTTTACTCTCTTGTCAAGTGATGGATCACAGCTTAATGAACCTTCCGTGGAGTCTCAGCATGCCAGTAATAAAAGTGAATGTTTGAGAGTAAAAGGATGAAGAGAATAAAGCAGGTGTCTAAGATGGGTCCATGCTACCACAGCCTTGGAATCAATTTTTAGTTCTTTCCTAACCAAACAGGGTTGACAATCAAAGAACTGATTAAGGTAGTTTTTTTTTTTTTTTTTTTTTTTTTTTTTTTTTTTTTTTTTTTTTTTTTTTTTTTTTTTTTTTTTTTTTTTTTTTTTTTTTTTTTTTTTTTTTTTTTTTTTTTTTTTTTTTTTTTTTTTTTTTTTTTTTTTTTTTTTTTTTTAGCTTTGCTTGATTTAGGTATGATGTCTGCATCTAAAGAGTACAGAAACATCATTGGTCAGGCCATCTTGTCACAGAAGGGTGTGGCTTTAGCACTTACTTGGAGCTAGACCATCTGAAGCTGATAGAATAGTTCCCTGCACTGTCTGAATATTACTCAAGATCATTTAGGTGTTCACAGATATCAACTGCAGCTAAACAAAACAGGAGGAAATAAACAAAACGATATACCATAAGGACGCCCATTACTGAGTTCATTTTCCGTTGGCATCTACTGCTGGGCATGCAGCCTGCCCTTCAGAGTAGTTTGTTTCCCAGTGAGACTCCCTTGGAGGAAACTAAATTTTTATTTCCAGGTTGTCAATAATTGGAGATAACTTCTGGGTTAGGGATGAGGGCTTGTGTCTACTTCAACTTTCAACTTTAGGGCCTCACCTAGTGCAGAGCCATGTCGGCCCTGTGCATGCTGCTTCAGTCTCTATGTGTTCATGTGTGCTTTGATCATATTGAGTTAGAAGGCCTTGCTTCCTTGGTGTTCTCCATCTTTCGAGCTCTTAACTCCACTTCCTCTTCTGTGGGGTTCTCTGAGCCCTTAGAGGAGGGATTTGATGGAGACAAACTATTTACAGCGGAGTGTTCCAAGGACTCTTACTCACTGCATATTGTCTGGCTGTGGGTCTCTGTTTTTATTCCCATCTGCTGCAGGAGGAAGCTTTTCTTGATAATGGCTGAGCAAGGCACTGATCTACGCATATAGTGAAATGTCATTAGTAGTAATTTACTGCTAGTTTGTTTGTTTGCTTGTTTGTTTTAGAACACTAGTATTTGTTTTCCCCCTAACTCCCTAGGCTAACATTTTTGGTCATCCAAGCAATGCTGGTTATGGGTTCTATCTCCTGAGTGGGCCTTCAGTCAAATCAGATATGGATGGGTTACACCCATATACTTTGTGCCACCATTGCCATAGCTTAATCTGCAGACAGGAGACCATTGTAGATCAAAGAGTTTGTGGCTGGATTAGAATTTATGTTTATCCTTTGGTAGTATACAAAGTACCTTTCCATAACAAAGATGCTAGAATATAGGGGTGTAGGCTCAAGCTATACCTCTCCATGTTTAGTGAGTTCTGTTGGTGTTGTCGCCAGCAATGGGACCTCGCCATCAGTTTGTGGAGAGCAATCTGTAGTCTTGTTCACAGTCTGGGTGGTTTGGGGATTCCCATGGGATTCCTTTGGCCAACAATTCAACTATATGTAACACAGTCTCAGTACTGGAAGCTTCATTTAATGACAAGCAATGTCCAGCTGGGGCTCTGTCTCCCCGCATCATTTGGCAATTTCATTTAGATTGCTTTTATGTGTGTATATGTCTTAGGAAGTGTCTACTGGGGAATGGATTTGGAGGATTAAAGGAAGAGGTCAAAGTCTGCAGTTAGCCTACCTACTTTTCTGTCCAGAGTGACCCTTTCATTCTCAGTGAATGCCTACTGGAGTTGAGGCCTGGGATAAAGTGATGAACTGGGGGAAGGAAGGTTGGAGGAGAAGGTCTATGAGATTTGTTAGAGATGGGGGCAGAGAGGAAGGGGAAGCCCTGGTCTGCCGTAGATCTTGGAATGAGACTGGGGGACTGGATTTGAAGGAGTGGAGGGACTGCAGTTAGCTTACCCACTTTCCTGGCAGAAATAGAAGGTAAGTGTTCTATTGCTATGAAGAAACACCAGGACCATGGAAACTCCTATAACAAAGCCATTTAATTGGGGCATGCTTATAGTTCAGAGGTTAGTCCATTGTTATCATGGTGGGGAACATGGCAGCTTGCAGGAAGACAGGGTGCTGGAGAAATAACTCAGAGTTCTACCTCTGGATTCATAGGCTTCAGGAAAAGGAAGAGAGGGAGAAACAGAGACAGAGGGAAAGAGAGAAAGAGGGAGAGAGAGAGAAAGACTGGGCCTGACTTGGGCTTTTAGAGACCTGAAAGCCCACCCCGGTGACATACTTCCTCCAAAAGACCATGCCCTCTAATCCCTCCCAAGAAGTGTTACTCCCTGATGACTAAGCATTCAAATATATGAGCCTGTTGGGGCTATTCTTATGCAAACCATCATATTTTGCTTTTGGTCCCCATAGACTTGTAACCATAGCATAATGAAAAAATGCATTCAACTCAACTCCAAAAGTACCCATAGTCTATAACATTCTCAACATTGTTTAAAAGTCCAAAGTACAAAGTCTTTTCTGAGACTCAAAACAATTTCTTCTAGACTGTAACCCCTATAAAATCAAAATAAAAAGCTGATCACATGCTTACAGCATACAATGGCACATAATATTCATTACCATTCCAAAAGGGAGGAAAGGGAATATAATTAGGAAATACTGGACCAAAGTAAAATTGAAAACCATCTGGGCAAACTCCAAACTCTGCATCTCCATGTCTGATATCAAATTGCTTTTCGGATATTCAGCTTCTTTCAGCTTTCTTGACTGCAACACACTTCTCTCTCTTAAGCTGGTTCTATTCCCTGTTAGCAGATCTCCGGGGCAGGTATTCCACAACTATGGCATCTCTAACATCTTGGGGTCTCCAATAAAATCCAGGCTTCACTTTCACAGCTCCATTCAATAGCCTCTGTGGACTTCCATGCATGGCCTAAGTAACTTTCCTTAGTTATGGATGGAGATTCTGATGTGGGAGGTCCTCCCGTATATGTGTTGCTTTATTGGTTAATGAATAAAGCTGCTTTGACCTATGGCAGGGCAGAATAAAGCCAGGCAGGAAATCTGAACAGAGATATATAGAAAGAGTAGACAATGGCAGGGAGATACCATGTAGCTGCCAAAGGAGAAGGACACACTGAAACCTTAGGAACCTTACCTGGTAAGCCACAACCTCATGGCAATATGCAGATTAATAAACATTGGTTAATTTAAGATATAAGAGCTAACTAGAAAGGTGCCTAAGCTATTGGTCACACAGTGTTGTAATTAATATAGTTTCTGTGCAATTATTTGGGTTTGAACAATCAGGAAATGGATGAGCAGTCTTTGTTTACAATATTAAACACCTGCTTTCCTGCATCCTTGACTATAAAGCCAGAACCACGTGACTGAAGCTGCTAAGTTCTTCTGCTTGATGGGGCTGAAATGTGGCCCGTTGTTCAAATACATTTTCACTAGCATTCTGGTTTTGGTGTTTTCCTTCACTGCCTATGCTTTTCTTTAATTCCTTTTTATAAGTTGGAAGCTTAGCTGGGTGGGGTCTTGCCCTGAGGTCACCGCTCCCTTTATTTCATTAGCATCAGGCTTATCTGTAAATGTTTTATCTCCTTGAGCATTGGACTTAGCTGTATTACACTTTCTGTTGCTCCTTTTCTCTTAAACTGTAAATTTTGTAATTTTTTCTTGGTCACCTTGCTCCTTTTTTATTATAGATCTGCATAAGGATGACTAACAGCCAAGTAGCACAATTGGTACTAAGCTATCTTAAAATCTCCTCTGCCAATGCTATTAGTCTAAAGAGGTCAAGACCATGATGAGGACACCCACTGAAACAGTTTACCTGAGCTCACCAACTCCAGCTGGACAGGGAAGGAACCGGCATAGGACCAAACTAGACCCTCTGAATGTGGCTGACAGTTGTATGGTTGGGGCAGACTGTGGGGCCACTGGCAATGGCACCAGGATTTGTCCCTACTGCTTGTACTGGCTTTTTAGAAACCTGTTCTTTTTGGATGGATACCTTGCTCAGCCTAGCTGTAGTGGGGGGGGGCTTGAACCTTCCCCAAAGCAATGAGCCTTACCCTCTCTGAGGAGTGGATGGGGTCTGGGGTGGGGGAGAAAGTGGAGGGAATGAGAGGAGAGAGGGAGTAGGAACTGGGATTGGTATGTAAAATGAAAAAAGATAGCTTGTTTTCTTCTTTAAAAAAATAAAATAAACTCTTCAATTAACCCTCAGGTGTATTCTTTGGACAAGAGCAGAAAGCAGTCACATTGTTCACAAATGCATCACTAGAATGGCCTGTAAGCCACTTACTGATAGTCTTCTCCTCCGAAATCTCTTGAGCTGGTCTGTCACAATCTACATGGCTCTTAGCAGCACTGTCTTCAATGCTTCTACTGGGATGGCCCATTAAGTCATGCTTAAAGCATCCAATTACTCTCTTAATTCAAAGTCCCAAAGTCAAAATTCTGCCAAAAAGCAGCATGGTCAGGCCTGTCACAGCAATTTCCCACTCCCTGGTACCAACATCTGTCTTGGTCAATGTTCTATTGCTGTGAGGAGATGCCATGACCATGGCAATTCTTATAAAAGAAAGCATTTAATTTAATTAACTGGCTTACAGTTTTAGAGGTTTAGTCCATTATCATCACAGTGGAAAGCATGGCAGCGCACAGGCAGACATGGTAGCTGAGAGATCTACATCTGGATCCACAGGCAACAGGATGAGAGAGCCATGGGGCTCTCTTCAATGATGCCTGAAGTAATTTTATATTTATTTTATGATCATTTTATATGCGATTTTCAATAATAAGCAATGTAAAATAATGCTCACATCAAAATTCAGTTTATATTATGAATGTTATGCTTATAACTAACTAAAATCTTGTTAAACTTGAGGTATATGTCTAATTTATTTTAATTCTATCTCTTCACTTCCTAGAACAATTCCTAGTAAATGGAGAACACCAGTTCTACAATCTACATTAAAATCACAGAAGTTGTCATCAGTTTCAGCTGCTGGGGCAAGGAAAATGAAAAGCCAAGAACTTCAAAGGAGAGAGACGACCTGCACTTTTTGATAAAATAATAGAAACAGAAAATGTTCATGCCATTAATATTCATCTCTGTCATTAGATTGCTGGTGATATTATATTCAAAACATGAATAACTCCAGCTAAGTCACAGTGTGGGAGTGTAGTGGCATGACAATTTATTCCAAACTGATGTAAGACTTTAAACATATATGAAAAATTGTAGCTTGGACTTTTTTACTTACAAAAAGCATTTTATGTCATGTCCAAATAGTTCCTCTTACTAATTCATATGTCAAAATTGCCCTAAGGATATATTTTGTCTTTTTAACTATTTTTCAATTTATAACCTTGAATTTATAAACTTCTAAGGTTCAGTTCCATTACAGACTGACAATATCCAGTGCCCTGTATAGACTGGCAATGCTCAGATCTCTGTATAGATTGACAATGTTCAGGCCTCTGTATAGATTGGCAATATTTAGTCCCTTTTATAAACTGGTAACACTGAGTCTCCTGTATAGACAGCAGTGCTCAGTCCCTGTATAGATTAGCAAATTTTTGTGACCTCAGGCTCAGTTTAATTTGTACTCACAGTGTGACATATTATATTTTGCTTTAATCATACTAAAGGACAAGAAGAGACCCTAGAAGTGAAGACTTGGAGAATATAATTAAAAGCTGATCATTTCCATTAAAATCATAGCTCTGTCAACTGTAGCATTTATGTAGTTCTTAAAAGTATATTTTAAGCTTCAATTTAGTGTAGCTTTATGCAGGACTTGTAGGCAGAAACCAAAGAGAATACTGACAGTGATAGAATTTAAATTTTCTATTGTATTATTAATAGTAGCATTAAATATAGGAAAATTCTTGTGTTAAAAACCTTCATTGCGGCTCCGCTATCTGTGCTTTCTTCATGTTGGCAGCCTCATGAGAAACAGTGTCAAGTCTGAGGTGCTAAGATGACACATTGCAGAGAAGAGGTTTGGATCATGGGATGTGCCAAGACTTGGGAGCTGAATGGAGACAGAACTCTTTCCCCACACTTGATACTGAAACTGAGATCTGATGGGGCGGGGGGAGAAGGAACTAGCCAAAAGGAAAGCTTAGTCACCCCAAGAAGAGTATGAGGCAGAGGGAACTGTGGTGGAAATGACAGAAGGGATTGTGGCGTCATCTCAGGCTTCATGATTTATTTCAGAATAGTCTTAAAGTGCTGGAGTCTGGAGGAAGACAAAAGGTTTTAGATGGAGTCAGGAAACCTCTGCTTATGCTGCAGCCTGTAATGGTAAAGTGCATCCCACAGCAACAGGCACAATCCATGCTCTGGGCTTGCCCGCGTCCATCTGTCTGTCCAACCGTCTGTCCGTCCCTCCCCCCTCCCTTCCCCCCCCTTTTTTTTATGAACAATCAACTGCTCCACTTTTCTTGTAATTTTACTGTTTGTCTTTCTGTTTATCATTGGCAGCCCTTGGGATCGAACCCAAGGCTTTTCATATATTTGGCAAGAGTTCAACCACTGAGCTATAACCACAGGTTTACCACCTTAGGCTTCTTTATAGATTTTGGGTTGAGTCCAGGTCTAAGCTGCCCTGGGACTCAATCTATAACCTCTCGTAGCCTTGAACTTTCCACCTTTCTGCTTCAGCCTCC
Source organism: Ondatra zibethicus (assembly GCA_004026605.1). Lineage (NCBI taxonomy): Eukaryota > Metazoa > Chordata > Mammalia > Rodentia > Cricetidae > Ondatra > Ondatra zibethicus. The sequence goes on from PVIU01001362.1 coordinate 18,112, forward strand.
TGATAATAGGTATTGCAGGGATGTAGCACCAAGCCTGGAAGCTTTATGTTATTTTCTCAGTGAGGAGCAGCTGGGGATGGGATGTGATAAATCTTGATGCATGTGCGAATTACACTAAGTAGCCTGGCTCCATTATTCCTGAGTTTTGAAAGCGCTCCCTCTCTCATGAACATATTGTATTCGATGTTCGCACTGGTGTCTTCTAAATCCAGGTGAGCCAGAAAGCCAAAATTAAAGCCGTGATGCACGGTGTCCCTGAAAGCTTTGGAGGCAAAGGGACTACAAGGGTGATTTAGCAGCTCATTCTTCAGGGACAAGGGACATTTGATATGATCTATAGCAATTTTTGGAGACAATAAGAAAGTACATGTTTCTTAATTTCTAGTCTGTAACTTTTATCCTTTTGTTCTGATTGGCTTTAACTGTCAATTTGACATAACCGAGAGGGGAGAGCCTCTGTTGGTTGAGGACTTGCCCAGACTAGACTGGCCTGTGGGCATGCCTATTGGAGATTACCTGTATTGTTAATTGATGTAGAAGGGCCCAGGCCACTGTGAGCAGTACTGTCCCTAGGTAGGTGCTTCTGAACTGTATAAGAAAGCTGGTTGAGTATAAGCCAGTCTGTGATCCAGCCACCCTGGAGCATTTCATCATTCCTGCTGCACTACCTTGGCTGTGAAGAGGGGTCCTTAGTTGGAGGTGATGCTGCATGGAGTAGCAGGCAGGTCTACCTTCAAATTTCTACCTTGAGTTCCTGCCTTTAGTTTCTTTTCTGTTGCTGTGACAAGACACCATGACCAAGGCAACTTATAGGAGAAAAGGTTATTTTTTTTTGGTGTGGGGGGGTGCTTGCTTATAGATTCAGAGGGTGAGTCCATGACCATCATGATGGGGAGCACGGTGGTAGGCATGCAGGCATGGTGCTGGAGCAGTGGCTCAGGGCTTACATGTTGAGACAAAAACCATAAGGCAGAGAGAGAGAGCCTGGCATGGGCTTTGAAACCTCAAAGCCCACCCCCAGTGACACCTCCTCTAATGAGGCCACACCTCCTAATCCTGCCCAAGCAGTTCCACCAATGGATCAAGCATCTAAATATATGAACCTATGGAGGCTATTCTCACTCAAACCACCAAGCGAAAATAAACCCTTTCCTCACCTAAGTTGCTTACGTTCCCAGTGTTGTATCACCAAATAAAGCTAGAACTCCATCCGATACTCATCATGTGATGCTTGGGTTTTGTCAACTTGGTGCAAGTTAGGGTCATTTGGGAAGAGGGAACTTCAGTTGAGAAAGCACCTCCATCAGATTTGCCTGTAGGCAAGGCTGTGGAGCGTTTTCTTGATTGACGGCTGATGTGGAAAGGCAAACCCACTGTGAGTAGTACCATCCGTAGGCAAGTGGTCTTGGGTTGATATGAGCAAAGCTGAGTAAGTCATGGTGAGCAAGGTAATAAATAGTATTCCTCCACAGCCTCTGCTTCAGTTACTGCCTTAAGCTCCTGACCTGACTTCCTTCAGCAATGAGCCATTTCCTGGAAGTGTAAGAAGAAATAAACTCTTCCCTTCCAAGTTGCTTTTGGTCCTGATGTTTCACTATAGCAAAAAAAAAAAAAAATCAAGCTATGATGCATTGCTATAACAGAGTAGCCATTATTAACCGATTTGTTATTCCCTGAGATTTTCTCTTCGTGCACTTCTGCACAGTTCCCAAAAATGACCATGTGTGGGAAAAGTTCAACACATCTAGAACTGGCAATGATCTTGATAACCAGCTCTTGAAGCATTTACAAAACTGCATTCTGTGGTGACAGAGATCCATATAAATGAGAGATTTTTGGCCCTAGTCTGCTAAAACAGAATAATACCTTATATGAATGAAAGTCCCCTAAAACCAGCTTTATAAGTGGCCAGAACTGCTTGCTTGTCACTAATCACAGTAAGCAGGCAACTTTGACGAAGTGTGGTGTAGAAAATTAATCCTCTCAGTCAACATACAGCTTGAGGATGTTTTAATGTGTTCTTAAAGGTCACGGGTGCCTTTCCCACATTCTCATATGCATGCGCTTACACCTCTGCACAAACATCCTTCTCCCGTGCTTCTCTCGGGCTGAGACAAAGCAGTTAATGAGAAGCCGAGTTGGAGCTGACGTCATTGCGTATCACAGACCTACTCTGTCACTCACGAGGTTGGGTAGCGGTCTCCAGTGGGACTTCTATCCCTCTCATTGCTTCCTGCTTTTAGAAAGGTCACAGGTTGCTCTTATTGCTTCAGCTTGGATTTGTTTCCCCCTTCTTGGTCACAGCAAAATGTCAGACTAATGTTTTCAAGTGCTGAGATTAGCCCTAGTGGGAGAGGCCACTCGACAGTACGCTAGTCCAGGAATCATTTCCTCAAGTGAAACACTCCTGAGTTTCTTTGATTTCTTTTGTTATAGATAAAAAGATTTTCATATAAAAGATTTTTACGTAAAAGTTATAAAGGATAGCTATAATAAGAGTTCTAATTAATCAATTATATGAAGATCTAACTAATACACAGTGAGGTTTTTAAGTATCAATATGCTCTTTCTATTTACCAAACCTTAATAATGTTTACAAAAATTGGCTTATGGAAATGGGGCTTTTGTTCCAGCCTTTCATTTAAATGTGATATTAAAACCCATGACTATGTTTCTCTAAATACTGCTTCCGTGTTCCCCACAGGGTGTTTGCATAGGGGACAGAGAGCTTATCATACTAGACAAAAGCAGATATTTTTACAAATTTGGTCTGCTATGCAGAATTTCATTATGCCAATTATCTTCTTTCCTCTAGGTTAATAATTAAATAGACAATTGCCACTAATGAATTGTGACTCTTCACAACCTAAGAAGAAAGGATGGTAATATTATATTTCTTAAATTCTGATATATTTAGAGATATTTAAAATATTATCGGGTTATTCATTAGTGATAAAAATGATTAATTTTAATTATAACAAAAATACTGGTAAAGATAATTTTAGATCTTTCTTATATAACGGTTTACCCTGGTTCTTTACCTTAGTTAAATCATTTTGGGGTACCTATATTGTACCTGCCTTTTTCATCTGCTTTCTTCTCTAAACGTACTATTTTTATTATTTTAACAAATATGAAATTTCAATGCTCCATCTCTTCCAAAACATCAATGAGCTACTTGTGTTCTTAACTTCAACCATGTTTACCTTGGACTAGGTAACCCACCCTCCTTTTCAACAGAACACAAAACACGCATTTAACTTACAGCTGCAGAAAGTAGGATCTATTGTAAGTTGGTAAAAACACATAATTACATCCTTTTACCCCTCTCTCCTCTCACACCTCAGCCTCACTCCCTCATAAATTCATGACTCTTTTTCTTTGTCATTGTTACACGCACACATGCACACACACACACACACACACACACACACACACACACAACCAGCTGAGTCCATTTAGTGTGACTTGTATGTATAAGATTTCAGGCCTGAACAGTGGTAGTAGATAATCAATTAGGGGGTTAATCCTTGTGGAAGACAAATTCTCATTCTCTCAGCATCTGCAGTTCTTTGTCTAGGCGGAAGGCCCTGTAGATTTTCTCCATTTACATTACCATGTCTGTTGGGTTGCCCTTGTTCAGGTCTTGTTAAGGCAGTCATATTGTTAGGTTGTCATGGGTGAACCTTCCCTGCCATTCCTTAGGAAACACAATCTCACAGCAGATTTCCTGGACCTCTGACTTTTACAATCTTTCAGTGCCCTCTGTTGATGCTTCCTGAGCCCTAGGTGTAGGAGTTCTGCTGTAAACGGGTCTACTGGGGCTGGATATCACACGCTTGATCACTTGTTCTCTGCATTTCGATTGGTCGTGGTATTTTGCTTTCGTTTTTGATGGAAAAACAAAAGCTTTTATTCAATGGCCAAAGAATGGAGACCTGGGACCTCACTATTCTGCTCACAACTTACCTTATCCCTTCTGTCTGTTGAGTCTGTTGAGATTTGTAACTGTAAAATATGAATAATGAGGGAGAAGGGGACTGTACTGGCTCTTTTTTTGGGGGGGGGGTCTGTCAACTTGACACCGGCTTGAGTAGAACCAACAGAGAAGAAGGAGCCTCAGCTGAGGAAATGCCCCCATGAGATGCAGCTGTAAGGCATTTTCTTCATTAGTGATCAATGCGGGAGGGTCCAGGCCATTGTGGGTGGTGCCAGCCGTGGGCTGGCATCCTGGGTTCCATAAGAAAGCAGGCTGAGCAAGCCATGGGAAGCAAGCCCATTAAGCAGCACCCTCCATGGCCTCTACATTAGCTCCTGCCTCCAGGTTTCTGCCCTGGTTGAGTTCCCATCCTGACTTCCTTCAGTGATGAACAGCAATGTGGAAGTGTAAGCCAAATAAACCCTTTCCTCCCCAACTTGCCTTTTGGTCATGGTGTTTTTGTCACAGCAGTAGAAACCCTAACTAAGACAAATTGGTGCTAGTGTAGTGGGGTATTGCTGTGACAAACCTGACCATGTTTTTGGGAGAATTGTGGAAGAACTTTGGGCTAGAAAAGCCACTGAGTGTTGAGACCTCAGTCGGATGTTCTGTAGTAACTTGGAAAGTTAGATTGTTGAGAGTGTGCAGAAGAGGGAGTCTTGGCTTGTAAAAGTTCAGGGGGAATATCAAAGTCTATCAGGGCCATTGTTCTGGTTAGCTGGGGCTGAAGAACCATCTGTGATTAACAAGACACCAGAACTACTGAAGTAATCCTTCACATTATTGGGACAATTGATACTGGTCAGCTGGAACTAAGAAAATAGCAGTGATTAAAAAGAGACCATCATCTTTGAGGTGAAATCTTCTGGGAAGTGTTTCTTGAGAGCAAAAAGAAGCTGTGTTCCATTTTATATTTTTTGCTTCTTTGTCAAAAATCAGGTGTTTGTAGGTGTGTGGATAAATATCTGGGTCTTTGTTTCAGTCCCATTGGCCCTCCTATGGAAAAAAAGAAAGCATACTTAAAAATGGTGCTAGCATAACTGGATATCAACATGTAGAAGAATTAAAATAGATCCATGTCTGTCACCATGCACAAAACTCAAGTCCAAATGGATCATAGACCTCAACATAAAGTCAACCTCACTGAACCTTAAAGAAGAGAAAGTGGGAAGTACACTTGAATTCATTGGCACAGGAGACCACTTCCTAAATATAACCCCAGTAGCACAGACACTGAGAGAAACAATTAATAAATGGGACCTCCTGAAACTGAAAATCTTCTGTAAAGCAAAAGACACTGTCAACAGACAAAACAACAGCCTACAGAATGGGAAGAGATCTTCACTAACCCCACATCAGACAGGGCTGATCTCCAAAATATTCAAAGAATTCACTAAAATGGTCATTAAAAGAAGAAATACTCCAATAAAAAATGGAGTACAAATCTAAACAGAGAACTCTCAACAGAGGAATCTAAAATGGCTGAAAGACACTTAAGGAAATGCTCAACATCCTTAGCCATCAGAGAAATGCAAATCAAAACAACTCTGAGATTCCATCTTACATCTGTAAGAATGGCCAAGATCAAAAACACTGATGACAACTTATACTGGAGAGGTTGTGGGGTAAATGGAACACTTCTGCATTGCTGGTGGGAATGCAAGCTGGTACAACCCCTTTGGATATCAGTATAGCAATTTCTCAGAAAATTAGGAAACAACTTTTCTCAAGACCCAGCAATACCACTTTTGGGTATATACCCAAAGGATGTTCAATTGTACCACAAGGACATGTGCTCAACTATGTTCATAGCAGCATTGTTTGTCATAGCCAGAACCTGGAAACAACCTAAATGCCCCTCGTCCGAAGAATGGATAAGGAAAATGTGGTACATTTACACAACAGAGTACTACACAGCAGAAAAAAAAATTATGACTTCTTGAAATTTGCAGGCAAATGGATGGAGCTAGAAAACATCATATTGAGTGAGGTAACCCAGACCCAGAAAGAAAATTATCATATGTACTAACTCATAAGTGGCTTTTAGACATAAAGCAAAGAAAACCAGCCAATGATTCACAGTCTCAGAGAACCAAGACAACAAAGAGGACCCTAAGAGAGACATATATGTATCTAATCTACGTGGGAAATAGAAAAAGACAAGACCTCCTGAGTAAATTGGGAGCATGGGGACCATGGGAGAGGGTTGAAGGGGAAGAGAGAGGAAGGGAGGGGAACAGAGGAAAATGTATAGCTCAATAAAAAAGGAGTGTTTCAGAGGTGGCCATGGTTGTACTTTGTGCTGGCAGCCAGACTTGGCAGTGTATAAGTCACTCAGGTGGTACTGGTTTTGAAGGCACGAAGGAATCGTGGAGAGTAGCTGAGTTTTGTTGATACTGCAAGGTCATTGGTGAAGGTGCAGTCTCCATGGCAGTGGAAGGTCCAGGACTGAAGGGGTCATGCAAAGAAACTGAAGCTTCGAATCATGAAGAGAGCCTATGAGAGGCTGTTGTCGCAAGTGCAGCCCAGTTGCAGTGGAATACTGCAGTATCTTGGAGATGCCAGTATAATGGGATGGTCACCAAGAACAGCAGAAGCAGTGGAGTGGATGCAGCTGGAGCCTAGGAGACAAGCTGTGTGTGCTGCGGAGGGCAGAGGCTGGAGAAGCGACCCAAGCCCTTAGGAGGGGCCCAGAAGATCGAGAGTGAATCCCAGATAATTGAGCATTGAGTTATTTATACTGTTGGAGTTTGTTTTTGCTTGGTTCAGATTGTGACAGTGCCCTGGTTCTTCCCTCTTGAAGAAGGGATTTAATTTAATTTTGAGTTTTAAAGGAGCCCACAGATGAAAGACTTGAACTTTTAAAAGAATTTAGATGTCTTAAAGAGACTGAAATTTTAAATAAAGACTGTGGGAATTTTAAAATTAGTATCTTAATGTGAGATCTTGGGGATGAATAAGAAAGGAAGAGTTGTTACTTAACAGTGATGTGTTTGTGTGTAAAGCTGACAAGGGGTCAGTTGTACTGGCCAATAGCGAGGCAGGAGAAAGGACAGGCTGGGCTGACAGAGAGAATAACTGGCAGGAGAGATCTGGAAAAGGGAGAAAGAAGGAGCAATAGCACAAGGAGAGGGGGGCATCAGGGATCAGCCACCCGGCTACACAGCAAGCCCTGGAGTAAGAGCAAAAGGAAGATTACAGGAGTAAGAAAAGGAAAAAGCCCAGGGGAAAAAGGTAATAAGGATAATTTAAGTTAAGAAAAGCTGGCAAGAAACAAGCCAAGCTAAGGCCAGGCATTTATAAGTATTAATAAGCCTCCGTGTGTGATTTATTTGGCAGTTGGGTGGCAGGCCTCCCAAAGAGTCAAAAAGCGAAAAGAGTAATAATAGTAGAAAACCAACAATAACATGTGTGCATCTTATTTTTTTTTTTACAGATATAGGGCATTATTCCCACTGTCATATATTAAGGCTGTCAGATATGAAATAAGACATTCGATTAGTATTTGGTTATTTCTTCTACTAAAGTTAAAATATTATTTTGATTTTCTTTTATTTTACTCTTCATATTTTTAATTTTCCCAGGTTTCTTTAGAAAACACTTTTCTTGTTTCATCTGTATATAACTGAAGAAGATAAACTAGAGTGTTGGAAAGGGTGCATTTAGTTCAGGATTGGAATGGATAATGTGCAGATGGCAGAGATAATAGTTGTCTAGATTCTCTTGAGTCTGCTTGTAAAGTAATACTCTCAACATTTTCATTATAGCCAAGAGTCCTGTTCCGGAGCCAAATTGTTTGGAATCTCACCCTGGTTCTGCTCTACTTAATGTGGTCATAGGGACATTATTGAACCTTTCTGGGCCACTGTTTTTCCCTTGGTATTCTGGAAAATACTAGAGTCAAAATCAAATGTTAAGAAAAGGTCCTGACTCTTCCTAAGATGAAAATTGTTTGTACTTTTCCTTTTCTGACATATAGAATTGACACTACTGTGATTAAGTCTGATACAAATATATTTCATGATATTTGACGTGGTTTTTTTCATCTAATTTTCCAGTAATGAACTAACAAGGAAGTTATCTCTTGCCAAGTGTCTGATAGCCCCTCAGTAATGAAAATCAGTAAAGAGAATGACAAGGTTTTTTATAAGTGACTTTATTTATTCTCATTTGTGTCTTAATCTTTGTTATATTTTATCTACTAGTTTTATTTCTGACCCCTTAAGACAGAGTCACATAAATGTAGATTTTTGGCCTTTAAGAATCGTATGTTTGGGGGATGGACTGGGAAGTGGATATACTAGGAACACATGCATGGAAATCTCAGCATGCTAATTTGTAAGTACTCAAATATTAAATTGTTCGCAAAGAAAATAAATAGAAAAAGAAGCTAAGTCTAAAAAAATAATCACTTATTTCAATGGTCTCCTTTAATTGGTAGGGTGAAATCAGTTCTGGGGGAGTAGTTGATCTGTGGGTTACACTGGAAATGCATGAAGGAGAGACAGTGAAATTCGTGGTTGGAGTGTGGCTTTTTAAGCTGCCACCGTGATGTCAGGATTTCTATACTAGTACCGCTCATTAACACCAGTATTGTTGTCTGTGATCAACACTGTCTACTTAGGAGTTAATAACTGACATTGTCAACCAACTGTCATAGCTGCTAAGAAGGTGACACTTCTTGAGACTATAACCGTAGTATTGTCTGAGTCTGTTCCTCAGGTCAAGGGAAGATTTAGTCAGTGCCAATAATGCAATGCCAAATATGTTAATGTATATTTTTGGTTTTCCTGATGAAGACTGTACAGATATGTTGATGAACCAGCCAACTGTTGTAATTCTGTTACACAGACCATTTGGGAATGAAATAGTTATGACATGTGCCATGCATTCCTTTCAATTATTTTTAATTACTCGGTTCTAACAATAATGGATTGTATTATTGCTTAATTAACATTGTTTGACCCCTTTGAATGATATTAATGTCATTAGGATTGTTAGAAAAATATAAAATTTTCTATTCAATTTTTATTTCAGACTAACAGTAATATTTCTATTATAAATTATTCTTTGTTTATCTGGAGTGGAAGAACTGGGAGTGTAGCTGAGTTGTAGAAAACTGTCCTGGCATGTATAAGGCCATGGGATTGATTCCTAGTAACAGACACACATCTCATAAAGATTCCTGTGTGTTTGCTTGCTATGCATGACAATCCCATAATGTATCAGATCTAAAAGGAAGCCCTTGAAGTATTTACTTTTAAAGATTAACATGTATTTCAAGTCATTACTTTTATGATATATTCTTGGTACCATTAGGGAGATTAAGGGATCTCTTGAGCATTCAAATAACTGTAGTGAGCATATTTGACTGTACAACTTTCTCTGTGCATTATCCCATAAAGGTAAAGAGTCCATCTGATAATTTTTTAGTCACTAGAATCTGGCTTTGTTTCTGCAGATGAAGTAGTCCTTCTATGTCTGCTAGTGAAAGATGGAGCTATGGCTAACCCCTTGCTGAAGTCTAATGGAACCTTGAATTATCCCTGGATACCTCCAATTTGACATGCCACCAAAGTTAGTCATCTTTTCACACCACAGAACATGATTCTGTTCCTCTATTTTTCTTCCTGGCTAATAAGATCAATCATCTACAAACATGGAAATTGTGTCAAGTTTGTTCTTCTATCCTTGTGTTTTTCTTTTCATATTAGTTAAGTAGAGTCCTAAAGACTCTAATGTAATATTTCTTGTATCAAGATCTTATTTCCAATCCCACTTTGGGATAAAAGAAAAGCATAGCACTACTGAAGATGAAGTAGAACAGCAATGATAAATAACATAACATCTTTGAATTCAGCATCTATATCTAGTTCTAAAATGAATCAACAGAAAAACCTCATGTTTTCTGATGTTTGAATCAAAAATTTAGTTCATTGAATAAGTTTTTTTCTTAAGTTTTAGGGTTTGTTTAAAACAGCTAGCCATATAATACAACACTGAAATATCAATCTGCGAATATTTTAGTTTAGTATAGTATATAATAAAATCTTGGTTTTGTTCAATTGGATGTATTAAGTTACATTTATACATTTCTGAAAAAGTCAGACAAATTCAGTGCTGTGTGCTCACCAGAGACCAGTAAAGTTTCCATGAACAGACTAGCAATTAGCTCCAAGAGCCAAATTAATTAATTTTTTATTAGTGCTAAATTAATCTTTGCAAATTAGGATGCTATGTATCTACAGCTTTGTGAGGGACAAAAGCTGATTTGCTTCATCAAAATGGAGAAAGAAATGCTACAGTGATTAAACACTCCAACCTAAGTATTTCCTAGCTAATGGGAAGCTTCTGTTGTGTTAGCATTTCTGTGATTTTGCAGACGGCTAAGAATATAGCTTTTTAGAAGTGCTATGACAAGTTTAGTATATGAAAAATGGACTTGGACTATGATATAATGGAAATCTTTGTTTATACCACATAGTTCAGGAATCGGTATATTCAATTAATGAAGACCTTAGTCTCTTCTACATTGGGTCCTATCCCCAAATCACCATCTGAAATTTGAAGTTCATAATGCTATGGTTTCCTTCTGAGAAATATGACTTTTGCTGTTTAATTTCTCACTCTTAAGTGACATATTCTGTCTAGAATGAAAATTTTAAAGCTTTATATAAACAATATATGTTTGTGGTGCAGCTTGGATATGTAATGTCCATCCTTTAGGCTTGTGTTGTTGAAGGTATGGTCCCCACTTGTTTAATAACAATCATTGAGAAGTGGCTGGAATGTATATGCTCTTATATAACTAATGGATTAATTCAACTCTGGATTCACAATTTGATGTCATTATTGAGAAGGGTGGACGTGGGACCTATTTGGAGGACATAAGGTCCCTGGTAGCATGCTTTGGGAATGCATCTCATCCCTGGTCTTTTCTTGCCTTGCTATCTATTTCCCAGCTGCTATAAATTGAGCAGCTCTGGTCCACACTGTCCTTTTGTCCTTTTGTGATGATGGTCTGCTCCAAAATGATGAGGTCATCTGACAAGGGGTTATAGCCTCTGAAATCATGTGAGAGAAATGAAATCTTCACTCCCTCAGGTTGATTTTCTCAGGTATTCATCATTGTAACATTGCATTGATACGGTGGCTAACTTGACAAGTAAGTTGGAACAAAGCCACCACAGGAGGATCTCATCCGAGATGACTTAGGATAGAATTAATAGAGGAGCTGCTTGGACACAAAGGACTTGCAAAATTGGAGGAAAGACTATAAAGACACAGTGGGAGAGGCCTCAGAAGAAACCAAATCTGCTAACTTTTTCTTCTTGGCCCTTTACCCTCCAGAACAATAAGAAACTATTTTTTTTCCTCTTTAAGCCTCTCAGTCTGAAGTATCATGCTTTAGCCATGAATAGCATTTCTGGTGATTGGAACAACCAAGCAATTTCTATGTCCAGAAATATGGAACCTAGAAATTGTATTGGAGGAGCTGTACTGGAAAACTGATAGTTGCTAATGGCTTTATTGAGCAAGGGAGACCAAGAGGACAGCTCCACCATATTCTGCCTCTGAGATCCTTGGGAATCTCATTTATAATACTTTGTGAACACGAACACCCAGGTCTTTCTGCTAACAGTCACTTTAACTTTGGTGGAGTCAGTCAAGCAACTTCCTTCTTTCTAAAACTGTAATAAGGCAGCCTCCATTGCTTTCCCATACCATGTTTTCTGTGCTATTCAGTAAATACAGAACAAAGCCCTTTGTTGGGGTCAGACAGAAGACAGGGGAAAGGAGGAGGTTTCTAATTTGGGCTTGCTCTTGTTCAAACTACTCCAAGAGGAAATAGCTTTATTTTCATTTCATTTCTTAATGAAATTTTCAATGCATTTCACATTGTAGAAAGGAGTCTACATGCTGCTAATGACTTGCTTGTTCTATGTTAAGCTTTAACCTATCTGGTGCCTTAAGAGGAATATGAGGTTAGGGATTATGTGAACCCTGTTGCACACAGAGAGACCGATAACAAGGAAAAGGCACAAGAAATGTTAAGGAGAAAAGCGCCAACTTGTAAGTCTGAGACAAGGCTGGCTATTTGACCAGAAAGAAAAGACTGAACTTTGCAATGGCCAAGTTTGTTCCTGTTCCCTACAAAATGTGCTTACTGGAGATAAGAAGCGGACTACAGATTCGGGGGCTGACCATAATCTCAGATTGTTAGGTTTTTGCATAAAGCACAACCTAAAGTTGTGGCACTTGAGGTGCCAGGCACTGTGGTCTTTGGCATTCTGGGTATAGAAGGATAAACAACTCTCTGAACATAACTCAGATCAAGTGCTACACTCTAATAGCTGTATATACTAGTTAGAGTCAAAGCCTAAATTCATGAAATAGATTGTCAGGATTGTACAGATAACCCAACTGTTACTGTCTCAGGGTTTTTGTTACCATGAAAAGACTCCATGACCATGGTAACTCTTATAAAACAAAACCATTTAATTGAGTGGCTTACATTTTCAGAGATTTAGTTCATTATCATCATGGTGTGACATGGTGGTGTGCAGGCAGACATGGTGCTGGAGCTGAGAGTCCTACATCTTAATAGGCAGGCAACAGGAAGTGGTCTGAGACACTGGGAGGTATCTTGAGCATATATACGACCTCAAAACCTGCCTCCACAGTGACACATTTCCAACAGGATCATGCCCCTTCCAACAGAGCCATACCCACTCCAACAAAGCCACACCACCTAATAGTGCCACTCTGTTTGGGGGCCATTTTCTTTCAAGTCACTACAATGGACTAAACCTCTGAACTGTAAGCAAGTCTCAGTTATATACTTTCCTTTATAAGAACTACTGTGGTCATGGTGTGTCTTCATAGCAATAGAACATTGAATAAGACATAAGGGTCATGCCTCAATATAATAAAGATGATTTACAGTAAGCCCAGCCAACATTAACCCAAAAGAAGAGAAACTCAAGATATTTCCTCTAAAATCAGTATCCAGACAAGGATGTTCACTCTCTCAGTATCTATTCAATATAGTGCTTAAAGTCTTACCTAGAGCAATAAAACAACTAAAGGACAACAATGTGGAAACAAATTAGAAAGTCAAAGTATCTTTATTTGCAGATAATATGATAGTATACAGAAGTGACCTTAAAAACTCCACCAGAAACTTTCTACAGCTGAGAAACACTTTACTTTCAGTAAAGTAACAGGATATAAAATTAACACACAAAAATCAGTAGCCCTCCTATATATAAATGAAAACTGGGCTGAGAAGGAAATAGGGAAACATTGCCTTTTACAATAGCCTCAAAAGAATTAAAATATCCTAAGGTAACTCTAACCAAGCAAGTGAAAGATTTATATAATAAAACATTTAAGACATTAAAGAAATATTAGAATATAGAAAGATCTCCTATACTCTTAGATTGGTAGGCTCAATATTATGAAAATGGATTGTTGGCAGAGGTTTCTATTCTGCCCAGTCCCACAGACATTCAGTCAAAGAAACACACAAAGGCCTACATTAATTATAAACTGGTTGGCCTATTAGTGCAGGCTTCTTATTAACTCTTACGTCTTAAATTATCCCATAATTCTTGTCTGTTTAGCCATGTGGCTTGGTACCTTTTATCGGTGAGGCATTCTGATCTTGCTTCTTCTGTGTCTGGGTGATGACTGCAGACTGAGCCTTTCCTCTTCCCAGAATTCTCCTGTTCTGGTCACCCCGCCTATACTTCCTGTCTGACTACTGGCCAATCAGCATTTTATTAAACCAGTACAAGTGACAAAACTTTACAGAGTACAAGGCCCACAGCAATGGGTATCGTACCAAAACCAATCTGTGATTCAATGCAATCACCAGCAAGATTCTAACGCAACTCTTCATAGATCTTGAATGGATAATTTTCAGTTTCTTATGGAAACACACACACACACACACACAAATATTGCCCTGCCAGCATGATACGCTGGTGTAATAGTGATATTGTGGGAGTAAACCACCACTATCTCATAGGATTTAAGGTCCACTCCATGAAACGGAACCCATGGCTAACACTGGGTAGCCAAGAACCAGAGACAAGATATGGGCCTAAAGGAAAATCAAATGCTACTGTTGTGACAAAGGAACATAGAACGAAAATGACTCTAATGACAAGCTGATATAGATCAGTGACCAGCTCAGCCATCATCAGAGAAACTTCCTCCTGCAGTAGATGGGAACAAATACATAGACTCAGAATTGGCCAATATGCAGAGAGTGAGAAACCTTGATACACCCAGTCTTAAATGGTATATCTTCATCGAACTTCTCCCTCAAGGCTCAGGAATCTATGCGGAAGAGGAAGTGGAAAGATGGTAAGAGCTAGTGGCAATGGGAGAGACCTGAAAAAGAGTGCCTTCCAGACAAAGCAAGACTCATTATCATGCATGTTTGTTTTTAATATTTACTAAATGGTAAAATTATATGTATACCAAAGCATTGCTTTAAAATAAATTTATGAGTCAATTCATTATTGGTAAAATAAAAAAAAAAACTGTGAGTGAAGTGGAATACTGCTCTGGGTAGGAAGAGACAAATTACTGAGAGGAGAGCCAGGCGTGAAGGACCCAGCATCAAATGTAAACAGGTCTATGTTCAGTAGTTACAGTCTAATCCCGTTGACTCAACTGTAACTGTAGCCTTTACTCATTATGTCCAACATCATCTCTTAAAGAAAATGGTGGCAGCATTTACTTCCTGTGACACAGAGGTCCTAATTAGCATAGGTCACATTGCTTAGAAAATAAAATGTTGATGAGAAAATCGATCATATAATTTTCCTCCCAATTCTGCATTTTCATTAATAATTATACCCATTTCCCATTGATGATTAATTCACATCTACATTTACCTATATATAACCTGTAGGTAACTTAGTCATTTAGCCTTGTAATTTCTTAATTTGTAGCTAGCCTAAACACTCAATTCAGCATCTGTAACTGTCTGCTTGAAGCGCTGAGTGACTGAAATTTTTAATGAGTACTTTAAATGGGAAAGAAAACAATGGGGCGTGCTCTTGGCTAGGTGCAGTTTGATTTATTCTAATTCTTTGAAAGTCCCTAATCTCCAGAGTTTTTATTATGAATCTTTTCTGGTCAGGATATTTTGTTTATCAGCTCCTCACTCACTCACTCAGAACTATTTACTGAGAGACTGGGCCTGGCCTGGAGCAGTGAGCAGTCTGTGTGTCTTCTATCTTGTCTTTGGTGCTGGAGGTAGATGTTATTGTGCTTGATAGAGATCATCACATCTCAGCCGGGCGGTGGTGGTGCACGCCTTTAATCCCAGCACTCGGGAGGCAGAAGCACGGGGATCTCTGTGAGTTTGAGACCAGCCTGCTCTACAAGAGCTAGTTCCAGGACTGGGTCCAAAGCTGCAGAGAAACCCTGTCTCGATAAACCAAAGAGAGAGAGAGAGAGAGAGAGAGAGAGAGAGAGAGAGAGAGAGAGAGAGAGAGAGAGAGAGATCATCACATCTATGAAAAGTTCAGTATTTAAGAGTTTACTTTTCCCATGTCATTTCCAGGTTAGACTATTCTCATTTGAGATATTTAAAAATATCTAACTGAAAACCCTATTCTCTAGCTTCCAGAGCAGTGTTTAGAAGCCCATATTGTCAAAACTGCAGTTTGATGCCGCCTTTACTAAACCAGGGCTTGTGACACTCCAGGCCCTGAACCAGCAGGGTGTAAATGCTGTATTTTTGTACACTGTCAGCTTTATTCAGCATATCTCACAGGTATACACCACCAGCAGCACTTCTCTGCTTTTCTCAGATCAGGGGAAACGACATTTTTACACTGAAAAAGTGAACAATGCTGAACAATGTATTTTGGAGTACATTCTTACTTAGATGGGGAATTTCTGGCTTCCTTGTTTCCCTCGCCACCCTTACCCCCCCTGAAAGGACTCATGCATAGACAGGCTGCATCTCCAATAAAAGCCGTGTTAGGGAAAACTGCATGCTAGCCAGTATGCTCTACAGCACTCTTAGTTTGCAATTCTCAAATTCAGGGGTCAAATTTTAACAAAATTAATATTAAGTCACTAATAGTAATATAATATTTCTACCTTCATGGACCAAAATAAGTAATACTGATTTCTGCAAGTGTAAAAATGAGCCAAAAGTGCCCCAATGAACATACAACTCTATTTAGGAGGCCAAAATATGTATCTTAATAATACCAAGAATTTTGGTGTGGAAGAATCGTTTGTACTTGCTCTACATTCAGGTCAACTGGCACGGTAATTGGAATGTCCACCTCTGTGTTGACACCAGAGTGGAGGAAATGCAGGAAACATGGGGTTAGATTGGTTGTCAGCATGGGCTGGTGAGAAATTGTGTTCTACTAACTTGGTTTTCCTACAAGAGCAGCCATTGTTTCATTTCTGTGCATGATGCTGGCTAAGGCAGACTTTGCAGTGACGAGAGCCTCTTAAATTTGCTTTGTTTCTGGTACTTCAATACCAGCCTGAAGTTTTTCTTGACAGCATATATCTTCAGCCCTTTGAAAACAGAAAACCATTTTTTTTTAAAGTGCTGTCATTATTTTCCTCTTAAGTCTCCTCTGTCTGGGAGCTGTAAATAACGTAGTTATGTCTTTTCTAATTTGTTACTTTCAAAAACAGTCTTTCAATTTTTGTTTTAATCTAGAGAAATCGAGCAGTAATGTAAAAACAATATGTTACTTTGGAACACATTCCCTAAGCATGGTTTATTTTCCTGTTCATATTTAGGCAAATGGTTGCCTTACCTAGCATTCTTTGAGCATGTATTGATTTGAAGATAAAGGAATCCAGATGTCATATCAATATCAGAAAGAGGCCACTCTATTAGTTTAACATTTAATTGGATAGTCTGTATAAAATAATTCAAATGTAAATAAATGAAAATTGTCAGCATGTTTTATGGTATGATAATTTTGTATCCTTGTAAAAACAATGAAGGAAAACCAGTTTTTTCTATTATAAGGAGAAACTAGCTTTTGGTATTTTGTTGTTACTGAGATTTATATTTAGAGTAAAATTTGTTTGATGATTAAGAACAAGCCTACTTCAAAAAATGATAATTTCTGGGTTGAATAGTTGGTTCATTAAGAGACGTAACTACTCTTCCAGAAGGCCCCTGACGTGGTTTCCAGTACCCATGTTGGATGGTTCACAACTGCTTGTAACTCCATGTCCATGGAATCTGACACCCTCTTCAAGACTCCACAGGCACGCACATACATACATGGCATAGATACACACACACACACACACACACAAATTAGAACAATAAAAATAAACATTGTAGAAAGCCATTTTTAACTCTTCCATGCTTCTGTATGACCTTTACAGGTCTGTTTGATCTTTATATTCACTTTCTCCCTATACCCAACATTATGACACTTTTTCAGTAGCAACATTTCCCTGCTATGGAACAATGGCCTTTATCACGGGCCATAATAGTTAAAACATGAAACACAAGGTGATGAGGATGGTTTATTGACAGATTTCTTGCCAATTTTGAACTTTTGTACAATCATAGTTATATTCATTTTGCTTTCCTAATCAAGTCTGTCTTCCTTTATTTCTTTATTAACAACTTCTACAAACACCGATTTTCCCCTGCGATGTAACAGAATTGAAAGAATTGAGGTTGATTGCAGTGCTTTGGCTAAGGCCAGTGCTTAAGAAGGTGTAGTTTCCTGTGCTCTAGGTAAGCATGTCAAATGCTTCATGTAATTTGAATAAAATGTTGTTAAAGGTCTCGGGAGATAGCTTAGTTGGGAAAGTGCTTGCCTCTCAAGACTGATGACCTGAGCTTGATCCCAGAAACCATTTTAAAATCCAATAATGGCGATATTAAACTTTGGTAATCATAGCCCTGGTGGGGCCAGCCTGAGGACTTGCCCAGGTCAGTGAGAGATGGGGTTGGGTCTTAAGGGGGAAAAAAAAGAAAAGAGGAGGGAGAAGCCTCTTTAGGAATGACACCTGAGAATGTCTTTGTCTTTCAGAAGCAAGTACACGTCTCCACATACAATCCCCTCACATGTATCTGCACACACATGAACATTCACATACAAAATGACACATATAAAACAAAGAAACATCCAGGTAAGAATTTGTTAAATATTAGCAGATTAATTGTTCTTGACTGTGAATGTGTTCCCCAGTCTCTAATGGTGTTTTAGAACCATTATGTAATTTTATTGATTGATATTTGAACACTACCAGAGCAGATCTGATTTTTCTTATTTTTTCTTTTTAATATAATATCAGAAATGTATTCTTTGAAGATGTCATATATGAACACAATGAATTTTGATCATACTCACCCCAAACTCCCTCTTCCAACTCCTCCATGATCCTGCAACCATGGTCCACTCTCAATTTCACAATCTCTTTTTAAAACAGAACCAGTTGAGTCCAAGTAGAGCAAGCCGTGTTTGTATGGGTGTGGGGCCATCCAGTGGAGCAAAATCAACCTACCAGGGACCGCAAACGCACTCTTAAAGAAAATTGAGTGTCCCTTGCTAGAAGCCATCAACTCTCAATAGCTACTCAGCTCATGTGCCACCCCTATTCATGCTGGAACACTAACTGGCTTGGTCACAGCTTCATGCAGACATGAGTGCAGTGAACCTATAATGTGCAGAAGACACTGCTTTGCCCCACTCTACTCCAGTGTCTGGCTCTTACCAGCTTCCTGCCTCCTCCTCCACTGCGATCCTTGAGCTTTGTGGCGTGGTGTGTGATACAGATGTTTCGTTTATGGCTGAGCACTCCACAGACAACTGTTCTCTAAACTTTGACCAGTTGTAAAGTCTCTGAATTAGCAGCTGTTTACTGCACAAAGACACTTCTCTGGTGAGGACTGAAACTACACTAACTCAGGGTACCTATTCAGAAGGCACCTTTTACTGTGTCTATTTAACAAAATAATAGTAGTAGGTTCACCTTTAGGGCCTAGGAGTGCCCCAGCCAAGGGTTCTTGGCCAGATAAATAGCACCAGGTATGAGTTTCCTCTTGGCTTTAAATCCAATCACATAGTGGTTACCAACATAACATTCAAGCCTCTCGCTCACCCATATGTGTCTTTTGCCTGGCAGCTTAAAATGTGCCCTTTCATTATCATTTGTGAATTACTATTAAATGCAAATATTGCATTTCTTTCTGGCCATACATCTATGAAGACTTAGTACGTTTTATTCTAATTCATGCAGTAACTCGCCAGCTTATCAATTAACTGTTTTCTATTATAAAAGCACGTTTTTGAGTCTTTGGAGCAGAGACAACTCTTTTTTTCTTTTAACTAGAGGAGAAAGAAAGCCCTATGTGATTTGAGATTATATTTCTACTTTCTTACCTGTGCTCAAACTTTATCTTCCTGCCTTGAATAAGCTTGATTCCAGCTGCCCGTTGAGGTCCTATAGGTCCTCTGAGAAATAAAACCCTATCTTATCCTTTAGTAGGAACTATAGTGTCCCCACATTTCCCATCCTCCTGATGACATCTCTGCTTTTAATGTTCAAACGTAGCAGCAAGACTCGAACCTGCACAGTTAGCAAATCCAGGCCTTTTGCCAGTATTTAAGGTTGCCTCCAAACTGCACATAACAGGTAACTAACAGGTACCCAGGTACTAGTGTAGCCTGTTGAGAACCTGTGAGACATTGGCTTTTCTACCTTTGGAAGTCATCAGAAAAAAAATTACCCCCCTGGTCATTTAAAAATATAAATTTTATCTTGTTTTTAGAAATCAAGAGTTTGAAATACTTCCCTACATTTTATTTCTAGCACATATCCAATTCACTCTCTGGCATCCAAATTTAAGGCATGATTTTACACAAAAGCGGCATGCCTGTGGCTTTGCATTCACTGACATGGGCCAGAGCTATGTGCAGCCGGAATCACCACCCTGCTAGCTAGGTTTTCTTTTCTTTTCTCCAGGTGGGTTCTGGGCTTTCCCTGGACCCCCTTTTTGGGCTGCTGCCAAACTAGATAGCTGCCTTGAAACCCGCTCAGGCTTCTACTGTTCTGTGCAGTAGCAGGCCAGCCTCACATCTTCATCATTATCATCGGCAGATTGGTGAGACAATTGGGAGTTGTAAGAGGGAGGAATTAGTTAAAAGAGAGAGTTTCTTCCTACAGTAAAAAATGGAAAACACTATTACGATGGAGAGAGTAAGGTCTCTCTATGATTGCATGATGAATGGTTTAAAAAATGAAACAACTAAATAAAGGGATAATCAATCAACTTAACCAGGATTGACATAATATTAATTACCTTTTTTGATAATGTTTATTTTCAGTTTGATAATTTTTGGTTTACAGTAAAAGTTGGTTACTATGAGTGATAAGATACAAGTTTTAGAAAAACTTATTAAAACAGATCCTAGAGATATTCAGAACCAGACAGAGGAATTTAGAGAAGAACCAATTTCAGTGTTGCATTATAAGGTTAGAGAAGAACAGACTAAGGTTTTCAAATAACCAACTTTAATTTATGTAGTAACTTTACAGGAATTGCCAAATGGCAGATATCCCCAGTGTTCCTTAAGTGCTGGAATACTGTGGAAATGTTAGATTAAGGAGATTCAAAGAAGCAATAGTCTCATTTGGCATGTATTTACTGTTTGTGAAGCAGATGTTAAACTCATGGTCAACTTATAAAAATATCCCTCATGACTAGAGAGACTTAGTTATAGCAGTCTTGGAGCTTGGTCCTCAATTATAGTGGAGGAACTGGTGGAAAGATGAGGCTAAGACCATTGAACAACTACATAGGGCTACAGGTATGGAAATCTCCCAAGACCAACTTCTTGGAGAGGGAGATTATGCTAATGTACAAAGGCAATCTCTATATGATGATCACACCCTGGCTTTATGCCACACAGCTGCTTTGAATGCTTAGGACAGAATCGACGAAGTAGGAAAGACTGACTTCAGGAGTAAATAGAATGATGCAAATTCAGAAGCTAGACAAATAATAATTGAATCTCTGGCTTTTGATATGCTAATTCTCAATGCAAAAGGATAATTAGGCCTTTAAAGTAAGATCAGTACCCTTGGAGAAATAAATCTGAGATATAACCAATATTGAATCTCATGACCATGATGATGCTTGGGTTGAAGAGGTGAC
The DNA here is from genome assembly GCA_004026605.1 of Ondatra zibethicus. Classification (NCBI taxonomy): domain Eukaryota; kingdom Metazoa; phylum Chordata; class Mammalia; order Rodentia; family Cricetidae; genus Ondatra; species Ondatra zibethicus. The sequence goes on from PVIU01001362.1 coordinate 39,276, forward strand.
TTCCAGAGGTTTGAAGAAAAATTGAAAGGTCGAATGTTTTAATTGTGGTAAATACGGTCCCCTAAAAAGGAATTGTAAACAGGATGTTCCTAGAAATAAAGTGTTTATAAGCATAATCTAAACAGAACACCCCTCCTTTCTGGATTATGTAGAAGGTGTGGCAAGGCCAGGTATTAGACTAAAAAAAATGTAGATCAACAAGGAGCAGTCAAGGTAATCTTTTGCCATCAGGAAACCCCTTGAGGGGCCTCTCTCAGGCCACCATGCCAAATTTGGTTCAGTTGTGTCATGGCATTGTGAAGCAAACTCCTGCCCAGAGCAATTAAAGAATCTAATGCTAATGCCTGTTGTAAGAAATCATACTGCTCCAGATGATAGAACAGCTATAGAAGTGAGAACAAAAATTTCAGGAGAAATCATAAATCAAAGTTGATAAAGATTAGATTTCAAACCTCCTCAAAGTTAGGTTTGGGGCCGGGTTTTGTTTTGTTTTGTTTTTCTTTCCAGTTAAATAAAAGCAACTATCTTGGGGAATTTAAATACCTTTGGACAAATAAGCATCCAAAGAAAAAGGGAGAACACCCAGAAAACTTACCAAGAAAAGGAATAATCTGACTTAATTGGTGTGGGAGAATTGTCTATATCTGCCAATCATGTTTTAAATAAACGCTGATTGGTTGGTAGCCAGGCAGGAAGTATAGGCGGGAAAACCAGACAGGAAGTAGAGGTGCGGCAATGAGAACAGGAGAATTCTGGGAAGAAGGAAGCCCATTCCTTTCAGTCCTGCCCAGACCACCGAAGAAGCAGGATGTGATCTGCCCTGCTGAAAAAGGTACTGAGCCATATGGCTAACATAGATAAGGATAATGGGTTAATATATATTATAAGAGCTAATACAAAGCCTGAGCTAATGGGCCAATCAGTTTATCATTAATATAGACTCTCTGTGTGATTTTTTTTGGGACTTGCTGGCTGTGGGAACTGGGCAAGACAGAAACCCAGACAAAGCAGGCCCCTCATGTTACACTTAATGAGATCTCTGAATTCTCCAAAAAGATGATGGGGCCCCACAATGATGATAACACCACTAAACTGAAAAAAACACTACCTAAAGATTGACTTTGGACTACAAACTTCTTATGACAATTTCAAGGTGGCTAGCTGAGATGATCCAGCCTCACAGACTACTCTAGCCAGGACTTGAGACAAGCCGGGCACTTTCCCATTATGCAGAGACTGGACAACAAATGATAAAGCTACCTCTCTCAGGACTTGACAATTAACCCAAATTTTTCTTTTCAGGATCCCCTAAAGATGTTGTCATCACCCAGACAGCGGGAAGTAAATTTAAGAACATGATTCCCACATTCCCAAGAGGTGGGGTGCGTGATTTTTGGTTGTTCATTGAGTTCTGGATATTTATCATTGTTTAGGGGGATTGGTTACAAGTTTTTATTAGTAATGGCCAGGAAAAAAAGCTAAACAAAGGAGATTAGATTCAGAGTTCTTGTTTTGAAGAGAAAAAAGGGGGGGATATAGAAATTGGGTAAAAAGGTAGATTACTGCATCTGATTTTAAATAAAAAGCAGTATTTTAAAAAGTTTTAAATATTTTACATTGATACAAATTTTTATATTGATATAAATTTAAGATTACTTATGGTAGAATATACTGTACATATGTTTCTACTCTTGTTCAAGGTATTATACCTAAATAGCTCATTTAAAATGTAATGCAAATTTCTAGTCCTTGAAAGTTATTATTACTAACTATTTAGGATAATAAGAAAGTACATATTAGTAATTAGTCAGCTATTACATTTGAACTTGTGGCCATAATAGGTATGTTTTCAAGGTCAAACAGAGATATAGTTTAGATAGACAGGTTATCTTTATACACTTCAGAGATATACAGAATATGGCACTTAAGATGCTTTAATAACATAGGTTCTTTCTTTTATGACAATGAGACATGTCTGCTTCTAAGGGCACCAATCTACTTTGGAGAAGATGATGGGCATCAAAGAAACTCCATATGGAGTTTACTTTTTTTGTGGCAAAAGTTAGCTACTGGGCAAGAAAGTGCTCTTGCCTTGACTGCTGACAGTATACTGTCCTAATTGAACAAGCAGAAAACAAAAGAGAGTGACTGCCAAACCTTGCCAAGATAAGGTGGAACAATTCTTCAAAAGTTCTGCTTCATAGAAGAGTATGTTAAATATTCTAGGCCTGTAGGCTGAAGATGGATGCCCCAATGTTCCAGAGGAACCTTGGGTGACTGTTCAGGGAACCAACTGTTTCTGCCATTTCTCACATTTTTTGGAAGCTTGCAGTTCCTGCTTACTTGGTTAATATTATTTCCTTCTTGGGTCTCTGAGGGAGTTGAATACTAGATAGTTTTCCTTGTTTACCAGACTCAGAAAAGAAATTCACTAAAGAGATACAAAGTGTATAAGGTTGAGAGACATAAAAGGATAATTTTGGATTGGTAATGAATGTTAGAATAAAAAGTGAATTAGGTACAACACTTTGGACTCACCAAAATAGGATAGATAATGGACTATTTTCTTTGAATTTTTCAAATGCAAATAAATGGACTTGACATTATTGATGTACTTATTGCCTGTATATATCATATATATTTATTGTACTTAAGTATATAGTTTTTCTTATTTTTTTAATTTTAGACACAAAAAGGGAGATGTGATGATACTTTCTTTGTGCTTTAACAAATAAAGCTTGTCTGAAGATCAGAGTGTGGAGCTAGTAGCCACACTTGTTAGCCATGGAGGCCAGGCTAACTAATCCCAGCACTCAGGAGACAGAGGCAGATGGATCTCTGAGTCAAGACCATCCTAGGCTACACAAGATTGAATCAGTCTAAAAGAGAAACAAAGCCAGGCAGTGGTGGCTCATACCTTTAAACCCAGCACTAAGGAGGTGGATATGGCTGTACGGAGAGAGGAATATAAGGCGAGAGGAGACAGGAGATCAGGATTTAGTCTGAGGTTTCATAGAGTAGTTATTCAGTCTGAGGATTTGTAGAGACAGGATCTTGCCCACTTTGGTCTGATGATTTCATAGAGGTAAGAACTAGTGGCTGGCTGCTCTGTTTCTTTGATCTTTCAACTTTCACCCCCTAATATATGACTCTGGGTTTTTATTATTAAGACCTATTAGAAATCATGCTACAACTTTAGGTACTGAATTCATGTTTGTTGATGAACAAATAAAACCGGTGTTTACTAAGCATAAGCTAATTATCCTTGTTTCCTATACTTTACCTTATTGTAAATCTAAGTAGATCTTTGTAATAGATTATTGTAAATCTAAATAGGTTTTGTAATAGATTATTGTAAATCTAAATAGGTTTCTAATTTGTTTCTTTACTTTCTAACTTGCATTATATTATTTGGGTCTATTTCATGGTCTGTATTGAGTATTGAGAAGAATAAACAGTTCTCTACCACCAATTATTTCACCTGTATTCTGCAACTCTTCACACATTCTGTAATGTGAATAAGTATCCACTCATCCATCTTTCACTTAATTGACCATCCATCCATTATTAATTCAGAGTAGCATCATGACATAAACTTAAACCATTCATTTTCCAAGAACTATTGCATGTTCAGAGGGAAGAAACTTGTTTGTCAGAACAAGGCACACAGTCTAGTGGGAGAGACAGACAATAGAAGAGGAATACATTGGGATGAACAGTACAAAGCAAACAGGAACCAGATTTTTTTTCTTGGATTAGGGACTTTGTAAAATGACATTACTGTCTAAGCTCTTTGTCTGCATCCACTGACTCAATTCTAACACCTCTCAGCCATATATTATTTTATTGCATGGTGGTACTCTGAACTCCTTTTAGTTCACAGGTTCCAGAAAATCCTGTGATGGGTCAGATTTGACTCAGGGACTGCAGCATTGAATCTCTAGCTCTATATTGCTCCTCATGACCTTTCTAACAACCATAACAAGGACTAATTTCACATTGCTCAGAAGAGCATCCCAAGTTCCATCTAATACTTGCCTCAAAACATGACCATTCTCATCTCCATCCTCTTCCATGACTCAGAAGTCCCCTGCATTCATTAGATTATCCTTTGTAACTATAAGGACAATCCAAAGAATATTAATACCTTTATGCCATTTTTTAATGTTGTCATATCCTCCAAAAGCCTCTGGTTCATAATTTGTTTAAATAGCAGACTTCCATAAGACACACATCAAGTGTCTTGTACTCATTACTGTTTTTCTTGCAGTTCAACAGAATGCCATCCTCTTCACTTGCATTCGAGTGGTGCTTTATACACATATTTTTTCTCACAGAGTTTGCCACATTAATATTTTTTCCTAAATCACTTACAATTGTTTTCTTACAATGAGTTTCTGAGCACATAGATAAAATGTTCAATAAATGCTTCTGTAATAAAGAGATGACTTATTCAAATTACCCATTGTTGATAAGTCAATATTACTGTCAGTAATTTCCACTTTGTGTATGGACAAAACATTTTTTGTGTAATCATAACACAGGACTCAAAGTGATGCAGTGCATTTTAATTTAGCAAACCTCATTATAGTTAGTTTGTTCTGTAGATTTATTCTCCCTGCTGCCTCTTTCTTGGAAGATAGTCCTCTAGTTCAATAAATCTTGTATATATGCTGCTGGTCTTATGCAAAAAATTAAACAACCTCTGACACTAAGACGTGACAGCCTTAGGGAAATGCTCCAATTTTTCTGTTAAGCCTCTGGGAGACATTTCACATTTAACCATGGCATATCATCGTTTTAACTGAAGTCCCTTCTTGAAAATTATCTTAATTGAAGGCAGCTGTATTGTAAAGCTGTAACATATTCCATTTCTGTTATTCATGCATATGTTACTATAGACTAGAGGATAAAAAGAAATTCTATGCAGAGGATTATGAAGTCATGAATATTTTGAACCCTCCGGAGCTTGGATAACACTACCGCCTGGAAAATAATCAGACTTTGTCACATGGTGTCAAGAATATCCCTGCAATACTACGCCAGCTTCGGAATGTGTATGCTCCTGAATATCTGAATATGAAAACTCTTGGAGTAGATTTTTCTTCCTGTACCAGAATGATGTAACAACCACATGGTGAATCTATAGTCACTGGTAGAAATTCTCCCAAAAGAAAGGTCCTTTGTCACTTTCTTCCATCATTCTAGAAATGATCAACAGTTATTTGGGGAACCTCTTTGTTCTTTGTTACAATCTGAATTTCTAGCATATTTTGCCAGGTAAAGACCTGAGGGTAAAGGTAAGAGAGTTTTTATCTCATTCCCATTTTGTAGGCAAGTAGCTGATACTATTAGGTTATAACATCTGCAGGCATGTTTTTCAATTAGCTTGGTATAAAACACTTGCAACAGTATCTTTGGTATTTGTTGACATTGATATATTAGTTTGTTTATGCCTTTACAAGTAAAGTGTTATTTTAAAAGTGGTCTTCAATGTTTCACATTCTTTTCTTTCTTTTTTTTTTTTTACATTCTTTTCTTTCAAGACAGAGTATAACTTACTGAAGTCAGAATGTCTGAATTACCAGGCCTGCCCCTTAACAGATACATGATGATGGGCAAGATTTTTAACCCTTAGCTTCACTTTATTCATTCATAAAATGGGATAATAGAGTATTTAGTATAGTATGTCATACAGAGTTGTTTTAAAGATTAAAAGAACTAATCTAAGTGTTTAAAACCCTGTCTGGGGGCTGGGAAGATGGCTCAGAAGTTAAGAGTACTTGCTGCTCTTCCAGAGGACCCAGATTTTATTCCCAGCACCCAAATGGCAACTTGCAGCTGTCTGTTACTCCAGGTCCAGGGAATCCAGCACCCTGTTCTGGCCTCTACAGGCACCAGGCATACACATCATGTACAGACACACATGCAGGCAAAACAGCCATATACATAAAATAAGTCAAATAAAAAGACACCATCTGGTAAATATAAAAGTGTGATAAGGACTCTCTTTGGAGCATTTGTATCATCATTACTGGCTTGTCATTCTCCTTTCGATAAACCTTCAGTGAACTACTATAGTATCTAACACACAGCCAGTAGACTAGAGAACTATTAAAAAATTCTGAGACTATAGAAGTAACAGCCTAATATTTATTTGATCAACATTTAACCTGGGCTTTTCTTTGACATGTATCAAACCATACTGTCTAGATATTCACTCTTTGTTTTATTTGTTTTCATTTTTCTCTTATCTCAGAATCTATGCAGATGTCTATTAGAATACTATCATCAACAAAATGTTTTCTTCTTTTTATAAATCCAGACAATCTTGAGTCATTTTAAGTCACGAGGACAACTGCCATGAACATTCTGACTAAGCTGGGCTGACAGAAACACTAACAGGAACAGATCAAATTGCCCCAATCAAGTCCAATCAGTTATTTGTAAAGAAAGAGCAAAGAGTTTATAGGATTTTAAATTCAAAACTTTTTAGTCACGACTTATTTCGCTCCAGCCCCAAGCTCTTTCTCTCCTTCTGTGGTCCGGCTAACACGAATGTTAGCTATTTTCAAAGTCCCAGGAGTCCCTGAGGCCCTGTTCTTCCATATGTCCCCATTTGCTTCCTCTCTACTGTTCATGGTGGAAGACCTCTTATCTTCCATGCTCACTGATCCTGTCTTTTGTTTGGCCCATCCCCATTCTACAGTTAGCCCCAGCTCATGCTCTTTCACAATTCTCTAAACTTTAGTTACTTCTTGATATCCTCTATTTCTTTGCTTACGCTAGTTGTAAATTTGTTGAAAGTATGTTTGTACCTGCTTCCTAAAGGGCTTTTGAGACAACTCAATCAAAATGTTGCCCAACAATTCTAGCATCCCTGCCACCTCGTTGTCCAATTTCTGGGAATGGAGATCTAGAGACTGCGTGTCTCCACCAACTTGAGGTTTGAGATGAGATGGGGAAGAGTCCCTCCCTTATTACTGGACAATATGGAGGTTCTGACTCCTTACAGGGTCTTTTTTGATATCCTGGTGACACAGGCTGGGTAGGCAAGGGTATTTTGTTACTGGGGAAGGGTTCACTGCTTCACTGGTGGTAAGTGATGGAGAGAGTCTAGACTATGTCCTGGCCTCTTTTCATACCACAGCAGTACAGGGGAGAGGCTGTCTTACTACCACTGGGTAGAGGGAGCCTACACCTTGAGGTAAGTTTCTTTTATTTTTTCTGTGCAGTAAAACAGCTTTTTAAAGTTTCTTTTTTTTCTGCTTGCTGTCCCTGCTTTGATTCTTTGGCTAGAAAGAGAAGGCTCTTTGGTGCTGTCTTTTCCTCCCTGACTCTACCCAGTGATGTTTTTGGATTATTAACTTTTCCAGGTCCAAATATAGAATATATGAGGCAGAAAGAAACCTCAGAAAATCCATCATGTGTTTACTCTCAAATTGTAATTTCCCTGGATGGTCTGTCAACTTCATCTTTCAGTCTTTTTGAACCAATTATTTCTTGTGTATTTGCTTATGTATTCTCTGTGTGTCTCCATACATGTAGAGCTCAGAGGAGACTGGTTTTCTCTTTGCACCATGTGGCTTCTGGGTATTGGATTCAGTATTTCAAGCGTGGTTGCAAGCCCCTGTACCCAACAAATCATCTCACTGACCTTGAATATTTTTTGTTTGTTTGTTATGTATATATTCAGAATTTTGAGTTGTATTTAGTGGGGAACAAATAAAAAAATCACGTATCCATCTTTTAAAATGGAAAACAAGAGTTATAAATAATATTAAAACATATATGAATATTTGGTATTTGTGTGCATATCCAGAAAAATTAAAACACGTTCTTTAAATAAAGTTAATAAAACATGTATTTTACTCAATCTGTGATATAGATCCTTCTATAGCAGAGAGAGGAAAAAAACACTCTAAAATTACCATACAAAATTGGCATCTTAGAATAATTTTACATTATTATTTGATCATGTAAAATCCTATTAGTGCTTCACATCTCAGAATGTATAAAACATATCTGAAGTAGCCTAAATGCAGTGGGGCTGACTCAGTTAAACATCAGTTTAACTGTTAAGTGCCTAGGGAGCCAGTGAGATGGCTTCTCAGGTTGAATGCGTTTACTGCCAAGCCTGATGCCCTTAACTAATCTTTGGGACCCATATGATGAAAGGAGAGAACCAACTACTGAAGGCATTCCTCTGACCTCTGTATGCATGCTATGACATGTACATGATCACATGCATGTGCATGATTTCTCTCTCTCTCTCTCTCTCTCACACACACACACACAAACACTAATAATAAAGATTAAAAATGTTAACTGTCTATATTTTTTGGCCTGAGAAAACAAAGGTATTTCTGGATTGAAAATAACCAGACTGATTCTCTTCTGTCCTTCAACTAAGAAAAATTTTTCATAAGAAGGAATCGGTGAATCAACACATACTAATTATGACTAAGTCATGGTATGTCAGGTTTTCAGCATGTTTCACACTTCAGTATTTTTTGTCTTAATGTGCACAGATGCAGTTTTATCAGCCAACTGGAAGTTGTATAACACTGAGGAAAGGTTCATTATGTCTGGTTTGCTCAGCCCCTAGGACATTCTTTGAATGTGTCCATGGCACACAGAGCTGTTTGTAGCCCTGGCACAGGTTTTGGAATGGCAGCCCTCAATGATCCATGGGGGAGCCAGTCTCCCATTTTGCCAGTGTCAGTACACCACTGTGCCACGCTGGGGCAGACTGTTTCACATGCCACATCTCGAAGAGTTATTCTACTGCACCTTTAGGAGGCTTTGAGTACATAAGAAGTCACACCAATTGCTCATGGCCGCAGCTGTTGTGGACATTTTAGAACAAATGTTAGGAACGAATCCAGTAGCTCAGATTGGTGGGATCAGAATGATTTGCTGTGTATGATTCTCAGATGGCAAAACTAAAGCAAGCAAGTAGACAATCAAACAGCAGAAAGAAAAAGAGAAAAATATTCCTGTGTACTTTCCCTAACAACCATTTTGACAAGACAAAGAAAAGTATTTAAAACTCATCCCTCGTCAGCTTTCCAGACACAAATTGCGAGTTCTGGTGAACCTGTTTTCATGGCTTCTATTAAAAACAAAATAAAACTGGTTCCCTCTAGCTACTGTTGCTTGCCACAGAGAGGTTATAAAAATGTTTGAAGTGCAGATGCCATTCTGAGGGCCCTTGGGCTGAAACCCTAGAGAGCAGCAAAGGTTCGTTTTATGAGGCTTTTGCTACACTGCAGGATCCCACAGATGCACAGTTCATGTGATGAACCACAGCCTGTGCCTGAATTTGATTTACAGTGAATGTCTACCACGATACAGAGGAGATGTAACTGGAAAATGTCAAGAGAGCCAACTGAGAACAAGTGACCTTATTTATGTCTTCTCTTCTCAGGACCATCCAGCACAGAAGAGTATGGTTCACATGGCATAATATGTTAGCAGAGGACTGGGGAAACCGACAGTCAAATGTTTCACAACTCATGGCTTCTTTGGTTAAAATTATGTGAATTCACAAAACTTGTTGCTTTGAAGGAAACATCACTTGAATGATTTCCTATGAAAAGAATGTGTTAAAACTCAGCTCTAACAGAAGTAGTAGGGTACTTTCCCTCATCTTAATGGCTGCAGTAAATGCTTATTAAAGCGAAAATTCTCCACTATAGAAAATCTTCAGGTTTTAATTTGCGTTTAAGTTACTTATGAGGGTTTTTGATTCTTAATTTCTTTTTTCTTTTTTAAATTAGCATGCAAAATAATGGGCATTTTGATATGCTATTCTGCTTATATTTGCCTCGATTACCCTCTGATGACCTCTAAATTATCGATTTCCTTGAAAGTGATGAAATTTAATCTTTCAGCCTTATTTAACTCCATTCCACATATTTGTGGATGTGCATCTGCATATACATATAAGTATGTATGTATGTAATATACGTATATATTATTTTCTCTGTCCATTCACCTGTTGACACTAGGCTAGTACCGTGTCCTGGATGTTGTAGGAAGTTGTGCAGCAATGAATGTCAGCATGCAGCATCTCTGGGGCAGGTAGACTAGGATTTCTTCCAGTAGATACACAGAACAGAACAGCTAAATTGTACGATAGTCCTGCTTTTGGTTTTCTGATGAAACTTTGTACTGATTTTCACAGTGGGGGCACTGACTTATATCACCCCCCCCAAGCAGTGATGAGTGATCCTTCCCCAATACCTTTGCAACTAATTGTTTTATAGTAAACTTTTTGAAGTTAAATATATATGATATTTGAATGTACAGTATAGTTTAAATATAAGAATGTGGAAGCTAACTGCAATTTTCTATTTCCATATTATAGGGGAGTTTTTCAATTTTTTGCATAATGAAATTGATGTTTATGATGAGCTAGGCACCAGTCATGGTACTGCATATGTGGAGATTCTCTCTAGAATGCCTGCTTTTTGTGAGCGGCAATCACCAGCTTTTGAGAATTGGAAAAGTTGAGCCCTGTATTCCAGATGGAATAGAGGTACCCCCGCCCCAGGCACTAAATGGTAACATTGCTATACTCCTTGGGAACACTTTGTTTTTCTCTATGTGTTTTTAATTTTGCTGTCTCCAGTACTCAAAAAGACTGAGTCTTTATTAAAAATATTCTAAAGCTGTCATTTAAAAGATAATTGTCTGCTGGAATGTACCAGATAGCCGGCCTTTCCAAGGCATTTACCTTCCGTAAGAACATTATCATTTACCTTTAAATTAGTCATTGTTTGGGGGCAGAGAATTCTGGTCTCTGACATTTGATTTTTCATGGGATCATCTTTTTTTATATGTGTTTCTAAATCTTTTTATAGCAATTTGGGATGATTTTGTATCATTGTGCAACAAAGAGCTTTATACTATGCTTCAAGTGTCCCAATAAGTTTTGTGTTTTCTTATTTCTTCATAAGGATTAAATAATTTGGGCATGGTGGTACAGTTCTTGGGGTTCTTAGTACTGCAGGGACTGAGGCAGGGGGATCATGAGGGCAAGGCCAGCTGGGGCCACATATCAAGACCCTTCTTCATTTAAAAAAAAAAAGAGTAATTGATGAACACTTACTGTTTGCCAGATTAGAAGCAAGGAGTTAAAGAGTTATCTCTGGACTCTGAGCACAGAGGAGACGAAGCAGAAGCCATATGAGTAAGTTTTGCATGATCTGAAGAAAACGGGAAGAGGCAGCTAAGCAAACTGCACTGCCAGGAGGGGAAATGACTCACTGTCTGTTGGCAATCAAACATTATTAAAAGATAATGCCATTTAACTCCCACAGTGAACAAAGGAGAGGAAGCAGCATTCTAAGAAAAAGGCATAGCAGGTAGAAAATCAAAGTTGGTTCATGGGACATGGCTTTGTGGGTTATAGTATGATCAAGGTGTGGGGAGCCATGGGGAGAATATGTATGAGAGTTTGCACACAGGTATATGATCCTGGAACAGGCCTCAGCCGTGAGTGGCAGAGTGGGAGCAAACCCTGAGAAATGCCATTGATACACAATTCTGTGGAAGGAGGGTTACACAAGCAATGACAGGATGGGAATTCCACACACTTGGCGTGCCCCACCGGCTTCTCCTGACTACACCCACACTGTAATTTTCATTGAAAAACAGCGTGTTTAAAGGAGTGTGTCCTTGGTGTTGTCAACGTGTCAGAATTTAGAGTCACCAGTAAACAAGCCTCTGGGCATACAGGTGGGGGCATTATCCCATTTTAATTGTGAGGCAGGACCATTCTGTGGACAGGGGATCCTGGATTGTGTAAATGGTGAGAGAGAGCCAAGCAACAGTGCTCATTCATTGCTTCTTGATGGCGGGTGTAATGGGACCAGCTGCTTCAAGACCCTTTTGCCTCAACTTCCCCATCATGATGATCTGTAGTTTGGACCGTGAGTCTGGATTAAACCCTTTTCCCCTTTGTTACTTTTTCCAGAGTATTTTCTCACAGCTGTAGGAACAGGAACTAAGGAGTTTTGTAAAGATGTACCATAAGGAGTAGATTGCCCTTGGAAGGAGATTTCGCAGCTCGTAGGGTTTCATTATTTCACTTTTATAGGCTTTTGGGTTGCTTCAAATGTAGATGGACAGCAGCACTGAGCATGTGCCTATCTACTTGTAAGAGCTCTGCAAGTATCTAGTATCTATCTAGCTAGTGGAATGGACCATGTAAGTAGACTGTGCACCTGATCAGCTTTCTGCGCTGTTTTCTCTTATGTTGTCAAACCAGTTCACACTTCGTATTTCTTATGCAGGTGACTCTTGGGACTGACTTGGCTAAATATTTTTGCTAAAGTGATGTAGCACAGAAATGTAATCTTTGTTTTAAATTTATAATTCTCTGATTATCAGTGACAGTGAATTTCCCCCTATATAAATATTGGTTATTACTAGTTGCTGAAATTCTGGTCAATTATTTTTATTACATACTATGAACTTTGTGTTTTCCTATGGATATGTGTGTTCTTCACAGTTTTCTTTAAGTGACTTTTGTCTAGTTTTTCTGTCAAACAATGAGAAAGATAACACACACAATTAATACAGGGATTGTGAGACTCACTTAGAGACTAGACAGAAATGGATAACAGAACGGAGGGGGACTGCAAACTGAACAAGCCGCAGATCGGTCGATGTAATTCAAGAGGCAAACCATAACTTAGCTTGAGAAGAATCTTTGAAAATGGAAACTATCGACGACTCTTCAGTGTGCGCGATAAGGAGCCTACTGCACGCTTAGTGGTGGATGCCTGTCAATTAGGACTTCTTCAGATCCTTGATAAATAAAGACGTCGCTTCAAGGAAAGGCTGCATTCAAATGAGGAGATGTTCAGTCATACTTATAAACTGTGGTTAGTTAGGGTTTCTATTTCTGTGAAGAGACACCAGGGCCATAGGAACTCCTATAACGGAAAAATATTTCATTGGCGGCCTCTTACTGTTTTCAGAGGTTTAGTCTGTTGTCATCATGGCGGGAAGCATGGAAGCACACAGGCAGACAAGGTGCTGGAGAAATAGCTGAGAGTTTTACATCTGCAGACAGCAGCTTGAGAGAGGGAGAGAAGCACTAGGCCTGGTCTGAGCATTTGAAATCCCAGAGTCCATCCCCAGTGACATACTTCCTCCAACAAGGCCACCCCTACCCCAGTAAGACCACAACTGTTCCAACAAGGTCATATTTTCTAATCCCTGTCAAGTAGTGCCACTCCTTAATGACCAAGGATTCAAATCTCTGATTTTATGGGGGCCATTCTTATTCGAACCACCACACAGACCAACGGAAAGGATTTTAGCAAGCGTGGACTAGATTCTCCCTTTCTTCCCCCGGAGAGCATGGGTCAAGTTGACACTGGATGTCAGAGAGCAACTCTGTTGCTCTAAATAGTTGTGTAAAACTGGTCAGTTTGTGGTACTCAACCCGAGTGGCCCAAGGAAATGAACAGATATCACTGACTGCGTGACACAAGCTAGCACCCGCGCTTCATGGAAGAATTCTCATATGTCCTCCTGGACGCATGAAGGAGATTAAAAACAGAAGCGAGAAGAATACTAACAGAGTCTTAATCAGTCTGCTTAGATGGATAAGCCTGCTGTAGATTGCAGGCATTCAGAAAGTTCAGAAAAGCAGGGTTTTTTTTTTCCCACCTGCTTCTTTAAGATTGTGAGGCACAGGAGGAGCTCCAAAGGATTGCTTGATGTTTACCAGATGTAGAAGTTTACATCGTACTGTGAGATTATTGAAATTTGGAAGCTCTAGCTGGGCAACCCATCAAGGTTCAACAGTTCAATATGAACTTAAATAGAGCGTGGCTGGCCAATTGAATGGGGGGGAGTGAAAGGGGGTTATATTTGTTTCTTGGGCTGCCATGACGTCGTACCACAGATTGGGGGCTGAAACAATGGAACTGTGTTTTCTTATGGCTGGGTATATCTCTGTGGCTCCTGTCCTGGTTTGCAGAGCATTGGAGTTCATTCTTACAGGTTTTTTTTAAAACTCATTTCCCTCCTTACAGACCAATCCTGCCTTCAAATGCAGCCATATTCTGAGGTACAGAAGATTAGACTTTCAGTACGAATCTATGAGTTGCTCCAACTCATAACATGTTTTCATGAAGGGTGTGCCCTCACAATAACAATGGAGTATTTCTATATTCTGTAACAGAGAAGAATGGAAACTTGAAGTAGGACAACAGCACAGAATGAAAGATATAATAAAATATTGCCACTTAGTGATATAATCAACAGAACATAATTGCTGGTTGGCAAAGAATTCCTGCCTGACACTCAGAGTTGAAAAATCTGTCTTTGGAACACCCAAAGATAGCTAGTTCTCTCATGCATTGTTTCCTACGGGAAACAACAGAACAGCAGTTGAATATTTGAAACACAATCAATTTCCGATGTTTATGATTCAGAGAGAAAAGAGTTTCTTTACGGCATTTCCAAGCTTGCTTTCTTCTCTGATCTCTTGTTTTGTTCAGCATACAAATGCTCATCTCTATCTGAGATAGAAAGATAACAGCATTTCATGGTCTGCCCATCAAGAAGAACTATGGATAGAGTGTAGGAAAGGTGCCAGACTGAGGGATGGGAACCGTGTACCCTGTTTTTTTTCTGTTAAACATGGACTGCTCAGCTGTCTCTCCCACCCCTCTCACTATTGCTGGGAGACTGCAGGGGTGTCTCGCTAGCATGATAAATAGATTTCACCACGGGTCAGTAGTTGGCTTACCTTTGTTTCCTGTTGCTATGGTAAAGCACTCTGACAAAAGTATCTCAGAGGAAAGGGCAGTGATTTTAGCTCACAGTTCAGGGCACCGTCCACCATGGCAGGGACGTTTAAGGTGACAGGAGCTTGAAGCAGCTGACTATCATATGCTCACAGAACAGAGCCAGGAGTGCATGAAGCAGCTGGCTACAGCATGCTCACAGTCATAACAGAGCCAGGAGTGCATGAAGCAGCTGGCTACAGCATGCTCACAGTCATAACAGAGCCAGGAGTGCATGAAGCAGCTGGCTGCAGCATGCTCACAGTCATAACAGAGCCAGGAGTGCATGAAGCAGCTGGCTGCAGCATGCTCACAGTCATAACAGAGCCAGGAGTGCATGAAGCAGCTGGCTGCAGCATGCTCACAGTCATAACAGAGCCAGGAGTGCATGAAGCAGCTGGCTGCAGCATGCTCACAGTCATAACAGAGCCAGGACTGCATGAAGCAGCTGGCTACAGCACGCTCACAGTCATAACAGAGCCAGGAGTGCATGAAGCAGCTGGCTACAGCATGCTCACAGTCAGGAGAACAGAATCATGTGTGCACGTTGCCCATGCTGCCACTCAGCCCAGTTTCTTCTTCTTACAGTCCGGAACCCCCAGATCAGGAAATGGTCCTACCCAGTTAAGATGGGTGCTTTGCCGCACAAATTAAGCAATCAGTATAATTCCTCATAGACAGGCCTAAAGGCCCATCGTCCAAGTGATTCTAGATTCTGTCAAGTTGACAGTGAAGACCAAGAGTCACACTTGTCCCCTACATTAGGCCATGATAGAACAGAATAGACAAAGTCACCTAAGAGTGCCATGCATTAGAAGTGATGGGACCTAGGAAGGGGAAAGGATCGGGACCTCAGATAAAGTGTGTCTGAATGGCTTTATAGGTCTAGAAAGTAGAAACTTTGGGGTGGGGGTGCTTCAACAGTCTCCCTGTGTAGCCTTGGCTGTCCTGGAACTCATTCTGTGGACCAGGCTGGCCTTGAACTCACAGAGATCTGCCTGCCTCTGCCTCCTGAGTGCTGGAATAAAAGGCGGGCACCACTACTGCCTGGCTAGAAAGCAGAACCATTTATGGAAGAGGAATCCTGAGTGCGCTTAGCTTAATATGCTTTGAAGTGATGAACTTTTAAAGGTTTCTAATGACAGAGTAGGGGCAGAATTGAAGATAAGATAAGGAAGTTGTTCAAAGTTATACACAGAATAAATGATAAGTATGGGATTTGAATCCAGGCAGTACAAATCCAGTTTACACTCAGTCGTCATGTCCATTTAAAGTAACAGATCACCCCACTGATAGTTATACTAGAGTATTGCTAAGCTACCCTAAATGGCTAGCCCCATCCGAAATGCTAGCCCCAGCTTTTCTTGGTTTTCCTTTTCTATCACTAGCTCTGATATCCTCTGGTCAAGTGCATATCCCTGTTCTTGCTCTCTCCGTGGGTCTAGCTTTGACTTCCATCCATCACTGGCACCAGCGTCCACAGTTACGCTGCCAGCCTCCGTTCAGAACAAGGCCATGCCTCTGTTACGTGAGCTAATAGCTGTGGACTTTGACAGCTTTCCTGATGCCGTGTCTGGCCCCATCTTCACACACCATGGCAGTGAGTGGCTTCAGACGGTTTTGTTCTGTAATACATCTTTGGAAGGTTTGTAGTTAATTAGCTTGGTGTAACAGCATACTCAGAACTAGTAATAAGTATGAAAATGACCTCATGGGGATTTAATCATGACATACTATGGCTATTTCTTTGTGAACAACAATTCATCAAGTGCAGTAAAAAAGTTCAGAATCAAGAGTTCTCAAACAGTACAGCACATTCCTTTTCCAGCTGTAAATCTGTTTACCCTTACTCATTCTTAATCATAGACAACTGGGCTCTAAGTTGAACACACACATATGTATATATGTATATGTATATTATATTTTTAATACCTCCTTTTGAATGTGGGGTTGAATTCCCCACAATTGCAATTTAGACTTTGTAATTCTTTTTATTGTTGAAATTTAAACTTGAGGTTTCTGGCTAGCTTTTCATTTCAGAAATGAAACTCTTTTGAAAGCTGGGTTTTGCTTAGCTTTTGTCTGGTACCTCAGCATGCAGGAGACCTTTCCTTGACTCTCTTTTGTCTCACAGTCCTTCCCATACTACAAACCAATGAACTACTTCTTTGCTTTCAGTCTAAACACAGCTGCTCATTGACTCTGAATGTGTGCTACTTTGCCCTACCATAAATTTGAAAAGGTATTGAGTCAAACCAGCATGCTTGTAACTTTTTTTTTTTTACCTTGATTTTGCTCTGAGTGCTTAATAAGAATGACTAAGAAGGCTGTGGTGGGATATTTGTACACTGGCTGAAGGTGGATTGCAGTAATTGGTGTAATAAAAAGCTGAACGTCCAATAGCTAGGCAGGAGGTATTGATGGGATTTCCAGGGAGAGAAAGGACGAGGAGGAAGAATCTAGGCATGCGGGAGATGCCAGGATACATGGAGAGGAAGCAAGATGGGCAGTACAGAGTAAAGATAACCAAGCTGTGTAAAAGAACGTAGATTAAAAAAATATGGGTGAATTTAAGTATTAAGAACTAGTTAGGAACAAGTCTAAACTAAAGCCAAGGTTTCATAATTTGGAGCTAGATGGTGGGGCAGAAAAAGACACACTACAAAATGCCTTATGATTATTCTTCAATAGTGTCCCCCATTCAGTAGTGTACCCCTTTCTATTTTGTGGAAGTTTGAGAGAACTGATGTTAGTCCTTCTTTAAGGTCTTGGAATTTGACAGAAATTTCATTGAGTTCTAGGTTTTTCTTTTCTTTCTTTTTAGAATGCAAATTTGCTTTAATCTTTAATTAAATTGATTTTTGATAATTTTTAAAATAGAATGCAACTGTGTATTGTTCAGACTGGCCTCATATACACTGTGTAAATAAGGCTGGTCATCCTGAGTTCCTGATCCTCCTGCCTCAGCTTCCTAAATGTTGAGATTATAGATGCACACTACCATGCCTGGCTGCAGATGTATTTTAGAAGCACAGGCAAGAAGACATTGGATGTATTGGCCCTTTGAGCCCTGTGTTCCTGGTCTGGCTCCCCAGACAGTGAAAGATGAGGGCATTGGATCCCCTAGGATTGAAAGCATAGACAGTTGTGAGATGCCATGTGGGCCCTAGAAACTGAAGCCAGGTCCTCTGAGATGTGTGGTCATACCTTTTTCTTGCCTTCCTTTGGCCATGTTTGAGTGCAATGGCTCCTCTGCTTTCTCAACTCCATCCTTTGATGTTCTTTCTTATGATTGGTCTAGTCTATTGGGGATATTCTATTTGGTTCCCTGTTGTTTTTAGTTCTGACATTTCTATATGCTTCTCTCCCCTCAAATCTTGTTTTTGTTAACTTTCTCATGCTGCTGATTTTTAAATTTACATCACTCACTTTACCATCCATTTTGTTGGCTTTTTCTCCATTGTTGACGTCTCCCCACCATGTCCTAGGTTCATTTCCTTTCCTTGTTTTAATTCCACTTGAGGTCAGCGATTACTTTTACTATTACATCTTTGAACTTTTCACATGAACTTTTACCTATTTAAATTCAGTAGTTGAAGTGCTGTGGTGTTTCGGTGGAGTCGTGTTGCCTTTTGTTTTCATGTAGCTTATATTTCTGTGTTGTGATTTGCACATCTGTTGGATAACGCTTCCAGTTTTGTTTGGGGACGTTTTTATGTGACACCCTTGAGGACTGAATTTCTAATATGATTCAGAGAGGATAAAATGAACTGCTGTGACTGTAATAACATCAAACCCAAAGGATATAGGAATTCACCTACTTAACATCCACCACCACATCACCCCTGGAAATGAAGCTGAAAATGGAAAACCTAATGTGGGTATACCAAGAAGTTATAATTGTTTTGGACTGATGTGGAAACAGGAAACAAATAAGACGAAAGGAGGCAGGGAAGGGGAATAACAGGGAAGAAACAAGAAAATGAAAGAAATAAGTCTTAAGAGGGGTGGGAAAGAAAGCTGTGAGTAGGGAAAGGGCACGAAAAAAGATTTAAAAAAAGAAAAAAGATCTCCTAATAATGAGAAATCTTGAAAACAAAATTTGATAAATTTAAGGAATTAAAACTTAAAGTTAAAAATTTTTAAATAAAAGGACAGGAAGATAAAGTCATACAAGGAAAGGACCAGTTGAATGAACGGGGACCTGCTCTGCCTGCTGCTCTCTCAACAGTGGCGGATTGTTCGTACCGTATTCAGCTGACTCTATGACTTCAGCCCCCCCTTTTCTGTTTGTCACTGTCTCGCCATCTGCAAATGTTTCTGTATGAATGGACTGAGCATGTTACATGAGGCTCCTCATTGCTTTTCCTATGAGTTTCTTTCTCTCGTCAACATCGAATGCATTCATTAGTTCAATATAGCCCCGTTGTTTCGTATATGGACGTGTGTTTGTGGGGTGCATGCACATGTTTGGGGATGTGTGTTAAGTACAGCCAGCTCAGTCTGTATAATGTTAACTGTTTGCATGTGTTTTTAGGGCTGGCCGTTTGGTATTGGATAACCCATGTGTGTGCTCTTCCCCAGCAAAGTTGGTTTCTCCCACACTCAGCATTCCTTAGCTGCCTATGTTTTTTTGTGTAGGACTGAGGCCTTCTGGGATCTTCCTCAACCACATTAACATGTCGATTGTTCTCTGTGTTCAGCTCATGTTTAGGCTGCCATGTTGGTGAGACTTCATGGGTGCAGCTTCTGACATTCCTAGGGGTCACCATCTCACAGCAAACTCCCTGTTCCTAAAGCTGTTAAAATCCTTCTGCCCCTGTTCTGTAATGATTCCTGAACTTTGGTTGGGAGTCCAGCGATCCAGAGCTGGGACTGACCTGAAAACCTCCTACCTGAGGTCTAGCTTTCATGGCACCAGGGGGCTCCGTGCCAACTTCCAAAGGAGGGAAGCAAGCAACAGACCTACCTAGCTCTGACAGCTATGAACCACAATAATCAGCATGGCACAAGAGGGGGAGGACGCCTGACTGAAAACATAGCCGACCACCCAGGACTGGTGAGACCAGGAATCTTGGAGGAGGACCTCTACCCACTACTTTACTAAACTCACACAGTCTCTAACCACATTCTAAACATTGGTCCTTATATCCATAGCTAAGTGTAGACTTCATCCTACATCAAAGAACTGTCTCTTTGCAACAGATGGAGACCATTATAGAAAACCAAAACCAATTGAAATACTGAGTTGGGGGGAAGTCCAGCCCCAGTGGAGAATGCTCTTTAGATCTCCGGAACAATATTTCAATTTTTTTAATGTGTTGTATGTGCATGCCTGCCACAGTGGGCATGTGGTGGTCAGAGGACAACTAACTGTTGGGGAGTCGGTTCCTTACTTCCACAATGTGGTTTTGGGGAGCAGGTTCTGGTTGTTAGGCTTCACTGAAATGCTTTTACCCACTGAGCTCCCTCAGCAGCCCAGATTTTAACACTAGTTAATACTACTAGTTCACAATTTTAAATAAAAATGGCAGGTTATGTTCTAGAATGACCCTGAGATGGAAGTCACATTATCTGTTTCCTTGTGCTCCACTGTTATAGTTTATTATACAATGTTTATTACATATTTATAAATAGTGTGATTTGAGAATAAATTACTTGTCTGCCACATCCTCTCAAACGTGGAAGACAATGCACTAGAAATAGTTAAAACAAATGAGGTCCCACGGGCCGCTAAAAGAAACCACTTAATATGTTCTTAATCATTTGCAATTAGTGAGGATTCTCTGTTAATCATAGCAAACTGTGCAAGGAGTGCAGTGCTCTAATCTAATTTATGCTCGGCTAGATGTTTTAATGGAAACTGTCATTGGCAGCACTAGTGGAATTTTTGGCAATAATAGCAAGCTATGTGTGCTTGCTAATATGCCACATTAGGCAACGAGATAATACTGTGCTATTGACATGTATTCATTTGTCTTTCTAATTACAAATAATTGGAAAAACAAAAATTTTGATTTATTGGAGTACTTGTGGATTTTAGAAAACAGAAAGCCATTATATCCACTTCATTTTAGTAGCATCATATAATTTAACAGCGCAGTAGCTTGTGTTAGATCTTATATACTGTCACAATGAAATCTATCAAAAACTGTTTTCATGACATTTCATATTTTCATGACATTTGGAGCATATCTCAAATGTTAAGGTTTCAGGGCACACTGAAGACAGAGTTGTGGGAACAAAAGGATGAAAGTTAGAAATTTAAGAGATTTTATTTTCATTCACAATTTTTAATACTTGTTGTTTGGTCAAAAGAGAGATCCCAGCCCTCTGATACCCGTATAGCCAAGGAGCCTGGGATGATTGGAAGTTTCACCCCAGCCCATGGCCTGGGTGTTGTCTTAGTTCAGACTCCACCTCCAGGAAGGCCTGCCAAGCACTGACCCCTCCCCAGGGAGGGTCAGGACCACTCCCACAGACTATTTAGGCTGCCACCCAGAAAAGGAACATGTGGTCTCAGATCTTACATGGCCTCTCCCTCTCTCTCTTTTCCTCACCATGCTCCCAGCCACCCAGGAGTGCTGTTTTTATTAAACATGGGCATTTTTATTCCGTCTAGTTTGGTCTGATGGAAATTATTTGTGTTGGCTGAGAGGCTTGTCTTAAGATTATTTGTAACATATGGAGGTTTCCCACCGAGGAGGTCTGTTTTTCCCACAGGCTCAGTGCCATGTGCTGGAAAATGCCCTTCTTGAGCACTCTCCACCAGGCAAGATCCACTTCGACTCGGTGAATTCCCCTTTTGAGTACATGGCCGGTAGGGTCCCCAGGGGTACCCATTTGTGTCTATTTTTGTTGGTTTTCAGGCTTTCCAATGAAGTTGCAGCAGTGCCGGAAGTCTGACCCATGCGGCGAGCCATGCCTCACTGAGATGAGACTTGGGTATATTTGAAGACGTCTGCCACTTTTTTTCTCATGCACCCCTATTTTGAATCAAAAGTTCTGTCTGGTGAACACATTGTGACAGGCTCAAGTCCCAATAGGCATGGGCTTCTAATGGGTCCTGTGATTCTAAGCCGATTACTCAAACACCCTTGGGCAGCCTGTTACAAAAATCCTTTAAATTGGGGATATCTAACATCTAATGTAAAGCAAACAAGGCTCCCATGATTTCTAAATGCATGCTCCCGCCCCCACTTCTATGTCCTGCTCCCCTCCCCACTTCTCCATAGTTCATGGTTCCCAAATGCATGCTCCCCTTTCCTGCTTCTCTATCTGTTTGTCTCACTCTGAGATTCTCGAAAAACAGATGTTTCCCCTGTCCTTCCATGCTCCTCCCACTCTCCTGGCTTCTGCCACCTAACTATGCTAGGATTTTAAGTTGGTCAGCTGACACAGGTTCCCCCTTACAGTATCTGCTAAGCTACACTGGGATTTTAAGTTCATCAGCTGACACAGGTTTCTAAAATTGTTTTGTTTGTCTATCTGTTAGAATAATATGGCCACAGTATGTCTGTGTAAGTATGTGTATTTATGTTTCTGTGTGCATGTGTGCTCATTTTAAGATAACTCCAGACTAAAACAGCTCTTAAAAAATACAAACATGTGGGTAACTGTCATTTTTACCTCTCCACCATCTTGGGTAAGAGTACACACATGTGCTAGTATTCTTTGACTTATTAAAATATTCCTTTTAATCTTCTTATATTTACTAGCATTGGTAAACTGTAACTAATTGAATAAAATACACATCTAAATTTAGCTTATATGCCCAGTTTTAATAACAGGTAATGGTACCCAGTCCTCAAGAGCCTTTACAGATCTTAGGGTATGGCATTTAACAAAAGAGCTTTGAACACAAAGACATGCCAGCTTCCGCAGCACTCTAGCTTCTCCAAGAAGATGCATAGTTACAAAAGACATTCTGCCTCAAGGCTTGCCTTTGGGTTTGGCAAAGCTACCCACACAGCAAAAGCAGCCTTTCACCTCTTCAGCTGCTTGTATGCCACCCAGGGAAACGATCTTCTCATCCTGCTGAGACAGGTAGACTAAATCTTCCCCCTCACAGGAAACACCTTTGGGCCTTTTGTACTCAGCAGCTAAGGGCAAGCACTGCTTCTAAGACTGGTGTTCTCCAAGGACTAGGAGAGACTTTGGGATTGCCTGTGTAGCTAAAAAAAGCTGTCTCATTTTTGCTCATTTATCCCTCCCAGATCTGTCTAATGGCATTTGATGACTTAAGGTACTAGTAGCACATTACTTTATTTGTTAAGTTTTCTGTTAAAATACAGAGCCTTTAACAGGCTTCATAGTCCAGGACTAACAGGTTTCAGGTATATCTTAAAAATCCAGAGTTCCCAATTCCCTTTACCTTTTAAGCTAAAGCAATAGCCTTTTGCTATGACACCAAGATGTAAATCTGTTCCAGTTGCCTTACAGATACCTGTAGGCTCCTGGAAAAAGTTCTACTCCTATATCAAAAATCAGGTCTGATTAAAAAAAAAAAAAAGCTAACAGTCTCCAGAGCCTATTTTAACCCCAGCCAGTTTCAAGCATATTTTACAGGTCACTCCTGTTGTCTGGGTCAAGACAAAGCACTCTCCATACAATGCCAAACACCTGTACCAGCTCCTGGGACTTCACCATTGGTACCAACTCTCTTGAATCAAGGACACCTACCAACTAAAATCTGGTTTATCTGCTATTATGTCCTGATTATATACCCAAGCCTCACTTGTACAACCAGGGCACTTCTCTGTCCCATTCTTTCTGACTGTTAATGACTTCCCATGGCTAGCCCCATTCATAGGACCAATATTAACAATATTTTTTCTCCTAGCCACCTGCCTTCTCATCTCCCTCAAAAAGCAGCTTCCTGAGGACTCCAGGATGACAGTAAACCAGATGCCATTCCAGCCTCTCCTCTAGCTGAGTGTGAGCCCACTCCCAGCTCCCCCCTCTCCCATATCACCCCATGCCTGCAGGAAGTAGGCAGACTTGAGCCAACACTCCCATATTCAAGGACTCTGGGATGTTTGGTCAAAAGTGAGACCCCAACCCCCTGACAACCCTATATCCAAGGAGCCTGTGGTAATTGGAAGCATCACCCCAGTCCCTGGCATAGGAGTTGCCTTAGTCTGGACTCCACCTACGGGAAAGCCCGCCAAGCTCTGACCCCTCCTCAGGGAGGGTCAGGACCACTCCCACAGGCTATTTAGACTGCCCAGAAAGGGAACACATGGTCCCTGGGTTTTGCATGGTCTCCCCTGCTATCTCTTCCTTGCCATACTTTCCTGGCCCACCCAGGAGCACTGCATTTAGTAAACATGGGCATTTTTTCTTCAGTCTAATTTGGTCTGATTGGAATTATTTGTGTCAGCAGAGAGGCTCGTCTTAAGAATTATTCCTAACACTTGTTGGTTCATGGAAGTCCCTTGAATGCTCTGGTGGCTCCAACTCATTTGGACGAGATTAATCATAAATCCACTCAGTCATAATTATGCATAGGCCACTAGTCCACAAATCCCCAAATGTTAACCTTACTGGTTCTACCTGGGACACTTGTTAAAGTGTGAGTTCTTATACACTGTTTGTTAACTCACTTGTTAAACTTGTGAGTTCAGGATAGTAACTATAGTTTTGAAAAAAGTTAAATAGGTACAAATTTAAATTGATATTTGATTAAAGACTAATTTGGTACATTTTATTTCTTAAACATATGTGTGTTTCTCCTGAGGAATAATTTATCTGTTTGGGCTTAGAGATAGGTGAGCTTTATTTATAATTTTAAAGAGATAAACATAAATGCTTTCATTTTGACAAAGAAATATATTTAATAACCATTTCTAGCCAGGTACTTTTATTTTTGATTGACATGTAATAAAGACTTCTGATGTTATAGTGGAATTTCGGTTCAGAGACATGATGAGCAAAGATTCATCAGGACACAGCAAAATCCATTCCCTCATAGTCAAGCCTTGTTGCTGAGTAAGATCTTCTCTGAAGATATTTGAGATGAAATTAATTGCTCTTCACTATAGCTATTTTGCTGTGTTTTGGATCACTAGGAGGTATTCTTCAGTACCTACTAACCACTTTACTTCACCTCAGTCCTCCATCATTCCCAGGCTCTGCTAACAGCCATTCTCCTCTAGCAGAACATTGATCTACACATAGCAATTCATGGCTTCCACTTTCAGCTGAGGTTACCGTCTGGAGAATTTTAAGACATTTAAAAATGGGGTAAATAGCCAAAACGTTTTGCTTTATAGTTTCTATTACATTGCTGTATAGAAAATATGCCCCAAAATTATTGTGGCTATGGATAAGCAAGTGAACAGGATCCATACATTTAATGCAAACAAGCAGACATGGAACAATTCTTATTCAAATGCTGACATTTTCCTTTCAGGCCTCAGTCATAGGAGACAGAAGTTTTGTTCCTTTATGTCGAGGACCGGCCTCAACAAAAATACTTCTTACCAGGATAGGGGTGCGGGAATTAAAGAAATATAAGTAATGAATATGAAGACACATAAAAATAGTAAGACAGAAAACATAGAAAGTATCGGGAGGGCTTTCCAGTGACTGAAATCCTGAAATTTATCCGTGTTTATTTTTCCACAGCTTTTATACCCAACGTAAACTGGGGGAGAAGGTAACAAAAGACTTTATTAACATGATACAAAGGGTAACTCACACAGTCAACTCCGAGAAGTCAAATCTTTAGCATTCTGTCCTCTAGGTAGCTATGGTGCTTTAGGTCATATGCTCTAGGTCATGAACACTGACAACCGTGACCTCATAGCTATAAAAGAAAAGAGCAGAAGTACATTTTCATATCCTGACCACCCATCAGGATGGCACCAAGCTATCTTAACTTCAAAAGAGTCAGGCAACCATCCCCTGAATTAGAAGGTGCAATTAAGCCTGTTAGTCTCAAAAATTCTCTGACTGTCAGACAAGGTGGACATGGGCCTGCATTTTTCGGCCTCCACACCTTTTTATGGGGAAATTGGTACGCTGTCTTCAAGAATACATCTGTCACTTGCTAAATCTTTGGACGGTATGACATTGAAATCTAACAGTGTGAGGACCAGAAGACCAATTTAGGTCCTATAGTAGTGGCAAGGTAAGGTTCATGGAGAGAACAGGTAGGACTATGACCTTTCTTTCTCTCTCTCTCTCTCTCTCTCTCTCTCTCTCTCTCTCTCTCTCTCTCTCTCTCTTTCTTTCTTTTCTGCATATTGGATGTACTCGGCTTTAAAGTACACAAGCAAAACTCTGAGCCTATGTTCAACCCATAGGACCTTCAGTGGGGAAAGAGTCTATTTGTTATAGCTTGCCAGGCAACAAGATGAATAACTCTCTCTGCTAAAAATATTTTCTACTTTCTCAACATGTGAGATAATTACAGCAAGCAGTGTCATTTTGGAGGAAATGAGATACCAAGAATACTCTAAAATTCTATTGTTTCATAATCCACAGATGCCTTAAAACTCATTTTAAAAGCTAACTTGACACATTGTATTGCAAAGTGATATAATTACTGGGCAGTGAGGGGGGGATGACACAGAGGGGGCTGTTGGTGTCTGTCAAAGACTTATTTCCAATTTTATATTTTCTCTATTTTGTAAGTCTTTGGAAGTTTTTAAGCTTGACACCTGTCTCAATTTATAATTTAACCTGGTGGCTATGTAGAAAAATATATACATATATTTAATCTAGAAAGGCCAGAGAATTAACCTGGTTGCAGTACTCAAACATTCAAAGTAAGGTAGCATACTGACTGGTTTTGTGTGTCAACTTGACATAAGCTAGAGTCATCAGAGGAAGGAGCCTCAGTTGAGCAAATGCCTCCAAATGAAATCCAACTTTAAGGCATTTTCTCAGCTAGTTATCAATGGGGGAGGGTCCAGCCCATGGTGAATGGAGCCATCCCTGGGCTGTTGGTCCTGGGTTGTATAAAAAGGTGGGCTGAGCAAGCTATGGGAAGCAAGACAGTAAGCATCTCTCCTCCATGGCCTCTGCTTCAGCTCCTGACTCCGGGATTCCACCCTATTTGAGTTTCTGTCCTGACTTCCTTCAGCAATGAACAGCAACACTAAAGTGAAAGTCAAACAAACCCTTTCCTCCCCAACTTGGTCATGGTGTTTCATCACAGCAATAGAAACCCGAAGACAGGTAGGTGGCAGGGACCAGAATTTTGAAGAAAGTTAAAGAACAAGGTGTCTGCTATGCTTGTAAATCAGCAAAATCATGTTCACTTCCTATTAGGAATTTAACTTGCATTTTCAATTCCTTGTATATCGACTAAATTATATGACTTCTTTCTTACTAACAAGTTAAATTGCATCTTATGTTCTACTAAAACCCAACATTTATGAACCATTTAAGTATTTTTCTTAATTTGCTCTCGTCTGTTCATGCTCATTCTGTACAGACATGCAGCATGGGCAAAGAACAACACTGCCCTGATCATGTGCTATTGTTGCAAATATATAATCCAACTATGCTTTAAATAGTTAGGTGTTTGAATAAAATGGTAGCTCTGTAAAATTATACTAGTTACATAAAGTTCTCAATTTGGGAGATTTCATCCATAGATAAACTAAAGTACAGTATTAAAATATAAAACATTCAAAGTGTGTTTTTAAAAGTTCTTGGGAAAGAGTTTGTTTAAGCAATTCATATATTCATGAAATTTTACCTGTGTAAGATGCACCTTATTGTTTATTCATTCTGAATCAGTGTTGATGATCCCTTTAGTGTGAGCCAGCTTACAAGGAAAGGGAACATAAGTGAGTGGGGCATCTTTATGGGCTACTTGCTAACCTGATGGTCCTGGGAGTAATTTAATAGGCTTTGTCATAGAAGCTATTTTTATATTCTTAGAATTCTTTCCATTATTTTTCCACTGAAACTCTGCAATAGTCCACAAAACCAATTGAGACAAATTAGGATGTGTTGATGATGCTTATCAGCCCCTGGTTGAGACCTTATTTTCCTTGATGAGCAATTACATGGGATTTGCACCTTCTCAGAGCACCTTAACCAGCACTGACTCACTTACTGCCGACAGCCACCCGCCACCCAAGGTATTACTATTTTACCTTCATTTCCCACATGAGGAAACTTGCATACAAGGAACACAGCTTGTCAATGGGACAAGAGGGACTGATGGCAGCAGGCATTCTGGCTCCAGTCTGTGTTCTTTCAATTAAGTAAATGAAAATGTACACATTATTATTATGTGTTTATTTTATCAAAAGATTGGTGCTGCTCTCAGGATTGAGAATGCTATATAAAAATTCCATGAGCCTTTAAATTGTATATACAATGCAGAATAAATAATAGGAGTAAAATACAATATAAGATTCCAGTATTCATATCCAATGGACCTAACAAAATTCACAAAGTATGCAGAGCAATACTGGAAGAAGTGGTTGCCTATAATCAAGCAACAATGGATAACAGAGATATGAATCCATAATTCAACCCGTTCCTGATAATGTTGAGGCAGATGTCAGATTAGTTAGATTTACCATGACTAACACAAAGACAAAGGAGAGAGAGAAAAATTCTAGAAGGAGATGCAGAATGTTGAGGCACCCAGAGTTCGTCTGGGACTGCGTCAGCTGAATGATGGGTCCAGACAATGAAGAAGAATTTTGAAGAAATCCACTCTAGACTGGGCTTCTTTCACCAGCCTGCATATCTGGATGTGTTCCTTATCTTTCTTAATTTTTACTTAACTCAAAAGAAATGTCTCCCTGTGAATTTAACTCATGTACACTCAGGTGGGAAATCAAACATTTTGAAAGAATAAGCCATGACTGTTTCTTTTTGTTTTAATATCAATAAATATTTTGTTTTCTCTCCCAATTAACAAACAGAATGTGTAGATATTGGACATGTTTAGTCTCCTCTAGTTGTAGAGTTGAAGTTAAGTATGTAAAAACACTTAAGGAATCTCCCAATGCTTGTATTTTATAGCTAATGTTGAATATGAAGAATTTAAAATGTCCATAAATACTTTACATATATCCATATGGATATCATCTTCTTTTGTACAAGTGAAAATGATATTGACCAAAATGAGCCTATATTGTGAGTGAGAAGGTTTGGTTCTGTGGATTAGTTCTGGAAACTGTGACTTAAGGAAATTAATATAAATCCCATGACCCGAAGTTTCACCATTTGTAACAAAACAGAAACAATAGTTCTCCTTCTGCTTTATTAGGATATTGATTTATTTCTTTAAAAATTGCCTTTCGTGGAAATAAATCTCTCTAAAAATCCTGCTTTATTTTTAACTCAGAAGTTATTTTTTCTCATTTCCATTGTAACTTCTTTTGCCATAAGCTTATTTCTTATAATTTGTTTCTAAACTCATACGGTATCTTAGTTACCAGTCTATTGCTGTGAGCAGACACCATGACCTAGGCAACATTTGAAAGAAAGCATTTAATTGAGAGCTTGCATATAGTTTCATAGAGTTAGTGTATGGTCATCATGGCAAGAAGCATGGCGGCAAGCAAGCAGGCCAGGTTCCGAAGCAATAGCTGAGAACTCATGTGATCCATAAACTGGAGGCAAAGAGAACATGTGACTGAGCCTGAGATGGTTATGGAAACCTCAAAGCCCACTTCCAGTGACACACCTCCTCCAACAAGGCCATGCCCCCTAATCTTTCCCAAATAGTTCCGCTAATAGAGACCAAACATTTAAACATATGAGCATACAGAGGGCTCACTTATTCAAGTTACCATACCTGGCTTTATTACTACATTTTTGAACTTTAAGAAGAATTTGCACCTACACATGTGTATAGGTGCACACATCCATGCACATGTGGAAGGCATGTGGTTCCCTGTCCTATTCCTCTCCACCGGTCCCGTACTAATGGTCTCTCACCAAACCCGGAGCTGAGGAGGAAGTCAGCAAGCCCCAGCCATCCCTTTGTGTCCACTCACCATCATCCCTGTGCACAGTGCTGGGTTTGTACGCATTGGTGGCCTCGTCTGGCTTTTCCACTGAGTGCTGGTGACGGGAACAAAGCTAAGTTGTTAACTACTGAGCCATCCTCAGACCCTTCACTGTGGGTGTCTGGCTTTATTATTATGATATTTATCCCCTTTCTAACAGTTATTTGTTTGTCTTTTGGTACAGAATCTCCCAATGGGACTATAACTTGGAATCCTCCTGCTGGGGTGATGGGTATCACATTCAGCTTGCAATCCTTATTTTAGTCCTTTATTTTTTTAATTCTATGCTTCATATTTTTGATGGGCAAAATCTTTGGTTCAGAAATGATATTTGAATCTCGTGAGTGAGTCTTAGCTCCCAATGACCTGATATGTTTAACATAGAAATATTAAAATTAGCTACAAAAATATCTGTCATTTCTTCATCAAAAATGACAATAACAGAAGGTTCTTGGAGAAATTAATAATTAAAACCATCAGTCTAAGTCTCAAAAGCGATTGCTAATGTGAAGACACAGGTTTAGAATGCGTGGCTGTTACATTCTCAAAATAGCAAATGACCAATACTGGGTATACTGTGTGCTACATGATGAACACCATGAGAAAATAAATAAAAATTAAAGTAAAGGGGCCACATAGGGAGCTTTAGAGTTAAACGTCTGAACTGTAAATCAGTGGAAACTGCTCCTGGGCACACATGTGATTGCTCCAGAAAGTAATTACAGTGCTGCTTTGTCTCCTCTCTGGAAATACCCAGAGCATGGATCCAAAATATAGATATGATTGAAGAAAGTTTAAAAGTGGCGTGATCTTTACTTCATTCTGTCATTCTTGGGACAATGTTGGTTCCATTACCAGCATTGCAATCAGTCAAAAATGTTGACATGTATGAACTCATTGCAGGAGCTATTAGAAAACCTCACTGTTTTAATGTGGTAGCAAAATAATATATTAACTGCATATGAAAGACCAAAAGTGATTGATCATAGTAAACCTTTAAATATTTGCATAAAGGCTCAACTTTTAAGATTCTATTTTATCAGTGTTTTTGTGTGTTTATTTGTGTGTTCATATTGTATGAGTCTGTGTGCACCTGGATGCACATTGAAGCTGGAAGAGGATGCTAGGTGTCTTCTTCTATCAGGCTGCATCTATTCCTTTGAGGTAAGGTCTCCATAAACATGGGGCTCATGTTTTTATGGCTAGGCTAGAAGTCAGCAAGCTCAAGGAATCGCACCATCTCCACTCTGATCATAGCTGGAATTATAGGTGTGTCCAGAATTCCCAGCTTGTGATGTTGGTGCTGGGATCCAAATTCTGGTCCTCATGATTGCAAAGTGAGTGACCTTAACCACTAGGCAATCTCTCCAACTAGGTTTCAATTGCTGTTCCTGTAGAATTAAAGGTTTTAATGATCAACCCTTTTATACTTAACAGGCATTTATGCATTTATGAAAGAGGAGATGTATGTCAGATATACTTATTGAGAAAAGGCAAAGGGCCAGAGAATTGACTCAGTCAGTGAAGCACTTGGTATGTGCACATGAGGACCCTCACATTCACACACCCCTGGGTCCAGCAGTACACACTTAAACTCCCATGTTAGGGAGGCAGAGACAGGCAGAAGCTTGGAGCTAGTCTAGATGAATCAGTGAGCTCCAGCTTCAGTAAGAGACCCGTCTCAAAAGACAAAGCGGTGAGTGTGAAAGAACACTGACATTGACTTTGGCCTCTGTGTGCAGATAGTGTGCACATGTACTCACACATACGTATGAACATACATGTAATACATACATACATATATACATACATACATAAGTTCACACACATATATGCTCCACACAGGCGGATACATTCAAAGTAAAGGGAGTAATCTATTAGAGTCTTTTTGATCAAGAACATGTTTCTCTACGTAGGACTGTTTACTCAGTGAATATTGGCTCATTTGGCATTGATAGGTGAGACTATAATGAAAACATTAGCACAGCCACCAAAACCATAGGCACTACCTGGAAGTGGAATCTGGTTTGCATTTGCCCATGTGTATTACTAAATTTTTATGCATAAAGAGTGAGCCAAAAAGAGGCCTATCCCACCTCTCTCCTCTCCCTGCAGAGTTAGTCTAATGGTCTTTCTTTATCCTTTATCCTTTCTTTAAGGATAACATGTAGACTCCGAGACTGTGTACGCTGAAAGAACTCACATTTTCTGCTTTTGTTAGTCAAGGTGTTTTATTTTTGTGCAGATAAGCTCACTTTGAAAATGCATGATGAATAGGTTCACAGACAACATGATAGAAAATGGTATGGAACAAGTTTTTATTAAACAAAAGTACATCTTGCAACTTGTTTTGTTACTTTTAAGAAAAATTGTGTTGGGATGATTAAAGGAATGAGCGTCTGTGGTGTACAATCTGCCCACCTTCAAGGCCAACTTGACTGATGGCTTTATTCGCAGGTGCACGTTTCCTGACTCAGAAACATCAGCAATGACCATACGACATTACATCATCTGAGCTGTCTGACTCTACCATTTTCATGAACAAATCTACCTTTATAATCCAAGAAAAAGCCTCATAAATCTGTGACTATTGGCAAAAATAATGTTGTCATTTTGAATTTGGGAACAGTGATATCAGGCAATCAATGCCATTGTTTTCTGTAATACTACTTGGCTTAAGGAAGTAAAACTTTGTCAAAGATTTCTCTAGCTGCTAATTCTAAAGTTCTTGCCATTTCTGCCTCTTCTGGGGTATGCTTGATGAGTGGTTATCACCACTATCAGGATGCATTTCTATCAGATATCTATCCACCGATGCTCTATGCACTCTGTACATTTATTAGAGTGATAAATGGCAGCATTAAGATTTGTGCTAATCTCTGTTTTTCAAAGGCATATATGAGATGGAGATTTCTATGTATTTTATAATAAAAAAGTTCTGTCAGATGTAACTTTGTGGACTCCATGCTTATAGTAGAATGATCAGTTCTTGAACCCAACTTGAAGGGAATAGGCCAGAGGGAGCTATCTCCATTCTTAGGAGACTCAAAATAACAGTAACAACTTCTTGTAAAATAAATGTGTCATGCCATTTTACAAAGAGGAAAATGGGTTGTCAGTCCATTTCCTCCATGATATTTATTTAGACTTTAAAATGGGCAACTTCATATTTTCTAAAGATGATAAAAGAAAATTAACTATGCTCAAGCTTGGGATGATCCTGCGGCATTAGGAAAGGGCACAGAGAAGGTTTTGCAAAGCCACAGTGTTAGAAAGTGTTGTTTGTTTTTTGTTTTGCTTTTTTAACAGATTTTCTTTATTGATAAATGGTACCTACACAGGTGAAGGGTGTACATGTTGTTCAGAGGCAAAATAACAACTATCTGAATCCGTCTTTCTTCACAAGACCCCTTTCAACTTCTATGTCGAAGAACTTCCAAAACCACAATGTTGATTATTCTTGCTGAGACTTCCTTCCTGTTATCAGTAAATACATTGTGTAGAATGTGTGATTAGCCATATGGTACCAGTATACTGGAATGAGCTACCATGACTTATGGATGATACTATGTTGTAAAGCAGATTCTTTGGAAATGAAAAAATATTCTCTCCAGAAAGTAGAGAGGAGGCCCCCAAACTCCAGAAGTAAACAAACTTTGGAAGTAAACAAACCTACCTCTCTGGGAAAGTGGACCCTCTCTCCTAGACAGAAGAGTCACAGGACTTCTCCACAAAGGCTACAGATGCAGCAAACAGATGCTGGGGTGGAGACTTCCTGCTGAGCCACAGATGACTTTCTCCAGCCTGCCAGGCTGCTTGCAAGTTGTCCAGAAAACTCCAGCTTTTGTGAGTTGCCAGCAGTGTCTTGGTGGTCATCTTGGTAATATGGCTACCTTTAACACAGTAACTCCTCACACATACTCTTGTAAGTAAGCCAATAATCTCACTGGGTCACTAGTTTGAACCTTGGCGCAATTTTGGCTTTGGACTATCATGGGCTCCCTATCTAGGTTAGTAGAGTTGAGGGTGTCATGGCTCCCCCAGAAAAGGTCTTCCTTGATAAACTAACTGAAGGGGACTTCCACACAGCGGAGGCTCCCTTCTAGACCCCGAATTAGGCACAAACCCTACCCAAACACCTGCTTTCATAGAGAGATCCTTTATTAAGCAGGGGGGAAAAAAAGTTTAAGTGGCTGCTTTCTGACTCAGGCAGAAAAAACAGCAGCAAATGACCTTGCATGTGTCATTCTTAAGAAGAGAAAAAGGGGAGGACTCTGTTAGAATGGACTAGGATGTAGTGGTAAAGGACATAGGGGATGAGGGAAAAGGGGACAAGAGAAAGGGAACGAGAGAAAGGGATAATTTGTCCCAGAGGGACAAAGGACTGCCTCCGGATAGAGGGGAGACAGATGTGGCATGTAGGCAAATGGCAGTTTATAAAGGGAAAGGGGGAAACCCTGTGTTAGGATGAGGCTTTTAATCTCAACTGGGCGTGTTAATTAGGTGAACCGAAGGGGGCTTCTGATTGCTGACCTTTGTTAGTCAGCCTCAGGAAGAAAAATTCGTGGTCAAATAAGGGACTATACCTTGGTGGCCAGCTTTAGGAATGTAGTCTAATGGCTTTTAACAAGGCAGTGGGAATGCAGAAGGATAAGGCCTGCCAGAGCCACATGTTCAAGTGGGCCACTGTCCCTTCACTAACAGTGTCCCTTCACTAATGTGCTCAAGTGGGCCAATGTCCCTTCCCTAACAGTGATTTACTGCATTTTATTCACAAGTCATGATCCCATTCATAATATTTGTTGTTAGATATCCTGAGAAATTTCATCAGTATTGGGTGTGGTGGTTTGAAAGAAAATGCCTCCCCCAAAGGGAATGGAACTATTAGGCCTTGTTGTATGGCCTTGTAGAAGTAGATGTGGTCTTGTTGGAGGAAGTATGTCACTGTGGGGACAGGCTTTGAGGTCTCTTTTGCTCAAGTTTTGCACAGTGTGACACTCAGAATGTTTCCTGTTGTCTGCCCAATGTGGGACTCTCAGCTCCTTCTCCAACACCATGTCTGCCTGCACACCATCATGTCCTACCATGATGATAATGGACTGAACCTCTAAACTCTAAGTGAGTTACCCCAATTAAATATTTTCCTTTATAAGTATTGCTGTGGTCATGGTGTCTCTTCACAGCAATAGAAACCCTGAGTAAGATATTGGGGTTTAAAAATATGTATGTATCTTATTTTTTTAAATCAACCATTTTATTAAATTGAAAACAAATGCTCATAATAAATAAATCAAACTATTAGAGAATTATAAGTAAAAATGAGTAAAGCAATGAAATTTATTAATGTACCTAGTAAATAATATGTTTATAGAAATACATAGAAGGAGATATGCAAAACATTGTCTGGATCCTGTGTGCTCACAATTATACCCTCATGCATAATTCTGGACCCTGTTTTTAATGTAGGGATGTCAACAAAGGAATTCTGAGAATTTTCATCAGATTTCTACATGCAATTCACATTTCTCTGTAATCTAGCATATGTTGTCATTTTAACCATTTAAGTTTTTTGATACTTGAACAAATTAAACCTCTGAAAATCTGTAAATCTGTGCAACACTATAAGACAAGCATTTTAGAAAAGAGGAATCTAAAATTTTACATTTCTGAATCACTTAACAGAGAAATTGGATATATTTCACTGAGGTGGGAAACAGAAATGGATAGGGGATTTGAGTAGGAAGATTAAGCCAACAGTTCTGAACATAAATGATTGGATTTAGTTTCTGTGGTCCTGTCCATGACCTCACTTTGTACAAATGCTACAGATATGAGAAAAATGGTTCTGATTTTCTTAGGGGCATGCATAAAAGTTGTTTAAAAGTAGACTAGAAAGTTGGTAGGAACACACCTCAGGGTCACACTTACAGGTACACTCAGTGCCTGGTTTCAGGCATGTGTAGGACCACAGCAAGCTTTACATTGGTGTTTCTGGCCCACCTCTCCAGGCCTAACCATTGCACTTCTTGACTCTGGGATACCCATCCTTTTGCAATTTTGGAACATTCTTTGCCTGTGTCTTTCATAAGATTGTTCTCTTTGATTTCTTCTTCCATGAGACTCTAATTATATGTATGTTAGGATCTTTGTCTTACAAGGCTATAAGGAATCCAAAAGTCAGCCCACAAGAGGAGCCAGCAGTGATGGTTAAGACTTTTCATACCTTAAGACTGCATCAAAGAATGTGGTCCTGTTTCCTTGGAACTAGGTATGTGGGAAGAATGGATAAAACCATACCTTCCTTTAGTGTCAAGGAGGAAATGTCTGAGTACATCAAAATGGATGGTAGTTGTATGGCTTTTTACATATTCCATGTAATAAATATATCTTTTTAATATTTTTTCAACTGAAAAGTTGAAATGCATATTAGCTTTTATTTAAGTGGCAAAACATAATAATAATAATATAATCTGTCCTTTGTTACCATGATTCCATTTATATTACAGAGTTTTAAATCATTCATTAAAACAGTTTTATAACAATGCCCATAGGAAATGACACCAACATTAATATAACACCTTTTTAAGAATCCACTGCAACTAGGTACTTTTGTACATTTTCTTTCAAATATCTTCTTTTTATTGCACGTCTGTAGTGGATTCTACTTAGAAGTGATGTGTGAAACATGAACTTCTTGAGAACATTAGCATTTTAAACCCAACTAATTAGATTTAGAGCCTTCCATTATTTTTAGGTGTGTGTGTATCACCAAAGCCAGCCAGGTCACAGTGTCCCCATGTGTCACCATCAAGAGCAGCATCCCTTAGAAATGACATGACAGAAAAATGAGGGTTCCCTTGAAATAAAATCTTTAGCATGCCATTATTGCTTGCATAATTCTTGATTAATTCACCATGAGCACTTACATTGTCAGGCTACAGTCTCTCTACCAGTAAGAAAAAAATTATGGAGTTGCCTGAACTTTACCTAATATTGTTATAATTAAAGAATTAAACCAAGTCATCATGTAGTTTTCTGTATATCTGTTGGAGATAAGGACGTTTTATAGACTTGCTCTCCATTTTTACTTGTTCTTTGCCATCTAATTCTTGCCCTTGCAAAGAAAACAGGTACTTAGAATTTACATTCTATAAAAATAAAGACAAGCATATTCTCCCTTCAGAGTTTTTTAAATGTGCTGGTATTCATATTCAGCATGTGAGCTGTTTTGCAGCTATAACTTAATATATCCCCTTTTTGCTTTAATCTTAGTCAATTAGTGAAGCTCCACTAGAAACTCTAGCTTGCCTGATTTAAGCATCTTCATCTTTGCATTTGAGGTCATTATGTGGCTACCATGCATCCTGAACACAAGCTTCACGTAGAGTACCATGAAACCTAAGAGCTTGGACCTTCTCAGATTCCGTGGCTCTTCTTGTCTTCTCAAGTCTCGCACATTTGCCTCAGCACACACCCATACATCAGTACACTATCCTTTTCCGAACATGTATACAGATAATCATGCACAGGGATAGGCAATTGGACAAAAACATTTTACTAATATACTATCTTATTAGAAACATCACTAAGTCATAAGTTAAATTATTCTTATCATAATTTAAGAATAAAAGTGAAGTGGGTGGGAAGAGAACAGGAGGGATCAGGTTGGCAGGGGGATGGGATGGAGAGAGAGAGTATAGGGGAGAGATGACTGGAACTGGAGGGAATTTGGGTGAGGGTGGGGGTGATGTGGAAACCTAGTACAATAGAAATTCCAGGATTCTAGGGGACTCCCAGTAATGGAGGATACAGAGCCTGAACTAGCCATCTTCTCTAACCAGGCAACTTCCAGTGATGGCACTAGTACACCACCTCAGCCACACAACCTTTGACCTACAATCTGTCCTGTCTGCAAGATATTCTGTAGCAATGGTGGCATAGGTGGAAGCAGCCAACCAATGAATGATCTAATTTAAGGTCCATGGCCATGAGAGGAAGCTCCTGTCCAACATTGCCTGGATGATCAGGAACAGGAGGTTAGATAGCACAGATACCTAGGATAGAAAAAATAATAGATGAATCAATAAAATTACTACTAATGATATTCTTCTGTACTTATAGATCTGTGCCTAGCCTAATCATCACCAGAGAGGCTTCCTCTGGCAGCTAATGGGGGCAGATGCAGAGACCCACAGCCAAACATTAGGCAGAAAGAAAGCCTAAATTGTAGATCTCCATTGAGTCTTTCTTCTTGGAGCTCAGGGAACCTCATGGAAGAGGTGGAGGAAGAGCTGTAGGAACCAGAGAGGTTGAGAACACCAAGAGAACATGGTCTACAGAATCAACTAGGTAGGACTCATAGGGGCTCACAGAGACTGAAATGCCAATCACAGAACCTGCATGGGCCTTCAATAAGTCCTCTGCATATATGTTATGGTTGTTGGCTTGATATTTCTGGGACTCCTAACAGTGGGAGTGTCTCAGACTCCTTTGCCTGTTCTTTGAACCTTTTTCCTATTACTGGGTGGCCTTACCCAACCTTGGTATGAGGGTTTGTGCCTAGTCTTAACTGTATCTTGTTATGCTGCTATTCAGTTGATATCCCTGGGAGGCCTGCTCCTTTCTGAAGGGAAACAGGGAGTGGATCTGGGGGAGACTGGGAAGAGTGGAGGGAGGGGAAACTATAGTCAGGATGTATTGTGTGAGAAAATTTTTTAAAAGAATACAAAATGAATTTTTAAGTTTAATAAGAATTTTTATAATCATAAGCTTTTCTTTGTCTGAAAATACCCTTCTAAGGACAAGAAAAAGCAACGAGATGTGTAGAGGTTGAGACGTGATGTTTCACACTTGTCTGAATTCCTGTTCCTTTAAGCAGAGAGTGGATGTTCATAGATTCACATTTCCTGCTTTCTCACCTCTTGTTATGTAACAATTTCCTGAGATTAAAACCTCCCACCTTGGAAGGAAGCTTTGTTAAGACACAGGGTGTTAAAGGGGAGGTGACACAATCTGTCCTATAGGGAAGCTCATTAAATTGAGGAAGTAAACAACTCAATCGCGTCAGGAAGTCCCTGAAACGGACCAGATTTGCTAGGCCCCTTCCTCTGCAAGTGTATATACACAATAAGACTGCTGAAAGACACTTTCAGACCAGCCCAGCATCCTGAAAGGAGAAGTGGCTGGCTGAGCTGCCTGAAAAGGTCACCTTTCAGTACGCTGAGCTGCAGTTTCTGGGGTGTGCTCCAGGGTTTTGTTTTCTGTTTTTGTTTCATTTTGGTATGGTTTATGGAAACAGGGTTTCTCTGTATAGCTGGCTGTCCTGGAACTCACTCTGTAGATTAGGATGGTCTCAGACTCAGAAATCCACAAAATAGGGCGTCAAGTTGGAAATAGAGGTCAAAGGAAGAAATCACTGTTAATGATTGTCTTGTTGTACAACATGTTAAGAAATAGGGTAATTTCAGGGCAATCTCCCTCCAAGGTCTGCAAGCAGAAAAATCAATTTTCCAGGACAAATCTGTCAAAATGAGTTTTGATATCTAAATTGAAGTAGGAAAAAATGTTTTAGTTGCAAATTGCTGTAGATTTTCTAGAGTAGTCAGAAAAGTCCATTAATTTCACATCTTTCCTAAATTATGAGTTAAAAAGCTTAAATTGATGCAACTTTGGTTTTTTAAAACTTCGTTAAAACCTATTCTATTTCCATATAACTTACCAACCTTATTGTATATTTAAAATAAATCTTTGAAATAATAATAATTAATATAATTAAACAGAAAAGATAGTGAGTTACGTGGAAAGGAAAGAGGAGAGGAAAAAGGTGCCAGAGATTGTTAAGAAAAAATCATGAACACAACAGATACAAGGAAGAAAAGACTCTTCTACCCAGGAGAAGACTAGAGAAAAAGTCATCAGGTACATCCTGGCTTCTCACCCCACTCTTGACTTCATCCATGATTGATGAACTATTTTGAGCTCATTTGCAGACCTTGGAAGTCTCTGCTAGTTCTGCTGAGCCTCATGAACTTGAGCAGCCTGTCCCTTGAGGGTAGAGAATATAGTGGCCTTCTCTGTTCCCAGTGCTGTCTTCTAGACACTGAACCTCACTTCTAGGTACTCTATAACAAATGACCTTGCCAGAAATAGTACTTTTCCTTCTTAGGCAATGTAGTACTTTGAATGTAATTGACCTCAAAATTCATAGGGGTCACAATTATGAAGATGTAGCTTTGTTGGAGTAGATGTGGCCTTGTTGGAGAAAGTGTCACAGTAGGGGTGGGCTTTGAGGTCTCCTATGCTCAAGATACACTCAAAGAAGACTCAGTTCACTTCCTATTGCCTGTGGATCAAGGTGGAGAACTCCAGCACCATGTCTGCCTACATTTCACCATGTCCCACCATGATGATAATGGACTAAACCTCTGAAACCATAGGCCACTCCAATTAAATGTTTTCCTTTATAAGAGTTCCAGTGGTTATGATGGCTCTTCACAACAATAGGAACTCTAACTAAGAAAGTTGAAAACAGGAACTCTGGCTAGCTGTAATGCAGTAACCAGGCTTCTTTGTTTGGAGGGTATTTTCTTTTTCAGTGCCATTGCTTCTGCTCCAAACTCTGTCACCTGCAGGGTTCTTTAAAGTTGCCTGGCATGTAACATCTGGAAATCTAATTAGCCCTCATTGCCTATGAAGTATCCTTCATGTCTCTAGGCTGTATGTCTCTCAGTGAGTCTGAAAAAGAGAATAATTTTTTTTTCTAAAACTCAATTACATTTATTAATTCTCTCTCCCTCTCTTACTGCCCCCCTCCTCTAGTTATAGGACAGCTTTTAGAAGTTTGCTCTCTCCTTCCACCATGTGGTTTCCAAGGATAGACTTAGGTCCTCAGGCTTGAAAGCAATGCCTTTACCTGATGAACCATTCATCATAATGTCTGGCAATTCATTTCTCCCATAAACATTAGAATACCTTAGATATTTCAAGTTTTTAAGCATTTATGTGTATGAATTCTTCCTAGTAAAACATAATTATCATAGAAGAGCTTGCATGTATTTGTCAACCTGTGATATAGATTCAAAAAACAATTTGCAAATAGCATAGCCATATAAGAAATAGATTAGCTAAATGCTGGAAATCACAGTATATGGAAACACATTTCTCAAAGTGAAATCCTTCTCTTGCCTTTTCTAACTGTGATAAAGAAGTTAATATTGCTGTTTATTTGATTCTAAGGAGTTAAATAATATTTCTTCACTGCATATGTGGGAATTCTAAAAGACAGAAGAATTGTGATGAACTCTGGGGGCTGTGGTGGGGACAGTAAACCACCACTTAGTCATTCCTGATCCAGCTGATATTTCACTGGGGATTTTATAATGTGACTTTCTGTCCCCAGTATTTTCATAGTACATAATAAAATGAAGGTAGGGAGTCAATATTCATATCCATGGTTAAGTTGCCTTCTGTTTGCTTATTGAACACCCATGATAGGCTTAGGGACTCTGTGGCCGCTGTAACATGGTCTGTGCTACAGTGGGTCTCACAGTAAGTAAGGGAGGGAGGAAATTGAGATAATTAATACTTAACTTAATAAAATTAACAATTTATTATTAATAATGAAAACTAAGATAAACCCATGCTTAGGGCTCTTCAAGCAGAGGGTAAAATGTCCAAAGACATTTATTGCATTCATACACATCTGCACCAACATAGATATCTACATTCAATAACTGGACTGTCCATCAGACCTCCAGAAACAAGAGAGTGGATGGTGGATAAGAACTTCCTCTGATGACTTTTATGAGACCAAGTTTGTTTATATTCTCACTTAATTATGTTTGCTTCCACTGGAAATCTGTAAAAACAAAGTCATCATTTCAGAGCTTTAGTCATGATTTATAAAACATGCTTATTTTTCTGTAATGACAATTTTCTATGTTTGCATACCATCGTTTTTACAGGAGCTATGATTAAGAAGTCTCTAGAACTGTTCTGACTCTCCAAATGCAGCTTTTGACATCGTGAAGTCATCTGAGATGGCTTACCAGGCAGTATCTTATGTTTGATATTGACTTTAATGAAATGTTTTGGTACTTCCAAAACTCAATCTCTTATCTGCATTTCCAAGGGATCCTGTGTGGATGGCAGTCTTTCTGCATAACAATAGAAGGATAATAGAATTGGGCAGCCTGCCTGCAGTTCCACATCTATGAGTCTATGAACTCCAGCGCCAGTGTAAATTCATTTCTTGCATCTGACTTTTATTTAGAATACATGAAGCTAGGTTTCCACAGCTTCTTCCTGGCATTCGTAAAACAACCATGAGGCAAGAGGTGAAGAGCAGTCACACATGTGGCTGAGCAGATGGCAGTGAAAAACTCCCCGCCATTTATTAGATTGGAAGAAAGCAAACAGTCCACGGAAACTGAGTACCCTGGCAACTGCTCAGCAACCCTGCCATGTGTCTTATGTTAGCAGCTCCTTCTCTTTTCAGAAACTGCCTTCGGGATAATCTCTTCTCTTGTCAGCTCTCCTTGCCTGCTGGTCAGGCTGGATCCAAGCAGCTGACACACTGTCTTACATAGTGGAGACTGGAGAGCATAGAGTAGAGTGAAGTATACTCCTTAAGTTCCCTTTGGTCTCAAGAACTTGGTGCCCACTTTTCATCCACTCTAGTCTCTGTCTCCTACCCTCTTTTTCTCTCTGTTTCTCTCCCTCCCTCCCTTCTACCCTCCTTTCCTCTCTTCTCCCCCCTCTTGATTTCAGAAGCCCTTCTTATCTACTCCAAGAGTAGGGCTTAATGCTTCCATCTGTTCTGCCTATATGAGATGTGTTGATTACTCTCCTGTAGCATGAATAATAAAGTGAGAGACAGATATTGGGGTTCAAGCTGAAGATCAGAGAAGCAGAGTAGTAAGCCACTAGAGAGACCTTTTACCTCTACCAATGCTTAGAGACCAAAGGGATGGTCCTCAGACTGCCTAGACTATACTGTGTCTCCACCAAACCTCAGACTCCACACTCTGTTGGAGTGAGTTCCTGTTTCTTCACTTTTATATTCCTCTCTCTGTCCAGCCATATCCCTCCTGTCTCTACCTTCTTAGTGCTGGGACTAAAGGTGTATGACTCCCAAACACTGGGATTAAAGTTGTGAACCACCACCACCTCTGTTTCTGGATCAAACTTGTGTAGCCCAGGGTAGCCTTGAACAGAGATCCATCTACCTCTGTCTCCTGAGTTCTAGGACTAAAGGTGTGTGCCACTACTCTCTGGCTTCTAGGGTCTTAGCTTTTCACTCTGATCTTCAGGGAAGCTTTATTTATTAAAATACAAATAAAATATCACTACATTTCCCCTTTATGTCTAAAATAAAAAAGAAGGCTATAACTAATATAAGAAAA
This sequence comes from Ondatra zibethicus, assembly GCA_004026605.1. NCBI lineage: Eukaryota > Metazoa > Chordata > Mammalia > Rodentia > Cricetidae > Ondatra > Ondatra zibethicus. The sequence goes on from PVIU01001362.1 coordinate 82,482, forward strand.
ACTATGGTAAGTATACTAGCTATATACAATATATTCAGGCAATAAGTACATCAGCAATATCTAATCCATTTGCATTTAACAAATTCAGAGAGAATACTCCATTATCACTCCTATTTTGGTGAGCCCAAAGTCTTATACCTAATTTTCTTTCTATTATAACTTGCATTACCATCCAAAACTAGCTTTTGGTATCTCTCAACCTTATACACTTTGTATGTCCTTTGTGAGTTTCTTATCTGCTTCTAGTAAACAAGGAAAACTGTAGCTATAACTGTGTACCCTTCAACTCCCTCAGAGTCCCAAGAAGGAAATAATATTAATTGAGTAAACAGGCAGTTTGAGCAAGCAATTTCCAAAAAATTTGAGAAATGACAAAAACAGCTGACTGCCTGGACAGTCACCCAAGGTTCCTCTTCAATGTTGGTACATCCACCTTTGGCCTACAGGCCTAGCATATCCAACAGACTTTTCTGTGAAGCAGGATATTCTGAAGGACTGTCCCTCCTTTTCTTGACAATGTATGGCAGTTGCTTTTTCGTGTGTCCTGCTTGTCCAATTAGGACAACATACTGTCAGCAGTCAAGGCAATGACACTTTCTTTCCCAGTGGCTTACTTTTGCCACAAAGAAAGTAAACTTCATGTGGAGTTTCTTCAGTGTCCATCATCTCTGAAGTAGATTGGTGCTGCCAGGAAGAGACATGTCTCATTGTCATAAAAAAGCCTATGTCATTAAAACATATTAAATGCCATATTCTGTAGATCACTGAAGTGTTTGAAGATAACTTGTCTATCTAAAATGTATCTTTGTTTGACCTTAAAAACATACCTAATGTGACTATAACTTCAATTGATTAACTTTGATTAATCAAACTTTGATTGATTAGTAGTTGGTTAACTACTAGCCTGCATTTTCTTATTATCCTAAATAGTTGGTATTAATAGTTTTCAAGTACTAAAAATTTGAATTACATTGTTAAATGAGTTGTATAGGTACAATACCTTGAACAAGAGTATAAATGTATGTACAGTATGTTTGAACAAAATTAATCTCAAATTTGTATCAATATACAAAATTTATATCTAATATACAAATGTAAAACATTTAAAACTAATAGTTTCTTTTTAAAAGTAGATTCAGTAATTTACCTTTTTATCTTATCATAACAATATCCTCCCTGTTTCTTTTAAGAGTAGATTCAATAATCTACCTTTTTATCCTATCATTTCTCTATCTTTTTTTCTTTTCAGAGTAGATTCAATAATCTACCCTTTTATCCTATCATATCTGTATCCTCCTTTTTTCTTTCAAAACAAGAACTCTGAATCTAATATCATTTGTTCAACTTTTCTGCTGACCATAACCAATAGCAACTTGTAACCAACCCCCTAAATAATGACAAATATTCAAAATCCATTGAACAACCAGAAACCAACCATCCCACCTCTTGGGAATGTGGGCACTGTATTCTTAAATTTACTTCTTGCTGTCTGGGGGTGACGACATCTTTAGGGGACCCTGAAAAGAAAAATCGGGGTTAATCATCAAGTCCTGGGAGCAGTAGCTGTATCATTTGTTGTCCAGTCTCTGAATAATGGGAAAGTGCAGGGCTTGTCTCAAGTCCTAGCTAGAGTAGTCTGTGAAGCTGAATCATCTCAGCTAGCCACCTTGAAATTATTCTGAGCAGTTTGTAGTCCAAAGACTTAGCACTCTATGTGATCATTTATGACATGACAAAAAGTTTAATATATAGTAATCTTTTAAAATTTATTCCTTAAGAAAAGCTGTTAAAGAGTTAATATAAAACCAAAGGATTATGATATTAGTGCAATAAAGTAGTCCTTAAACATTGTTTTTCTTCTGTCCCATATCAGGTGGCTCTTCTGACATGAGACAGAGATTTTAGATTTCACTTTAATAAGCATGGTTGGGTTTAGAAAAGGAGAGAGCCACATTCTAACTCCAAAGGCAGCTTTAAATCTTAACTGGACTGGAACTACAAAAAGATCATTTGTATTATAAGTCTGAAGAGAATAGCAGAAACAAACATTTGGGAAGATTTATGAAATTTTATCCTGTTGCAAATGTGATATACCAATAAGCCAATATGCTCTTTTTTAGGGATTTTTTTGGATGATTTGCCTTTTTCTTAAGATGTCTCATTTGTCCAGTGGTCTTCAGATTCCTTAGCTGATATCTTTATTCTCCTGAAAAGACAAAAACAAAACCCTTTCCCATCCCTAATTTTGGGGAGATTTTCTTTTGGCAAATTATATCTGATTAAATGAAAACATTTGTTAGTTTTATAATTTAGTTTAGATTAAATGACATGCTGTTTTATGAATTATCATCTCTTTTAATTAAGATGTATCTTTTGTTCAAATCGAATCTTTATCAATTTTGATGGTATCCATAGTTTTTCTTCTCCTGTAGAAACAAAAACAAAGCCCCTTCCCCAATGTAACGCATGTCCTGGTTTCCATTCAGAAGTCAGTACAACTTTAAAGTGTACTGGCTGATTTAATTTTATAGTTCTTTTCTACTAGCCAGTGTCTCTCTGCAGCTGTTGTTCCTTCCTCACTAGCATTTAGAAAATTCAAAGTCAGTAAAGCATTATGCAATCTATTTCTGAGGGGTCTTTATCATCCCCTTCTGTTTATTCCCTGTAGGGGAATATTTGGAGGGTAATATGACCAGAATGCAGTTAAGCTTCTGAGTTGCATGATCCACATGTACCTTCTCTAATTTCTCTACAATCAAAGCTAATTCTCTTTCAACTTCAGCTGTGAATTTCCTGGGCTATTTAAGTGCTTATCACCTTGCAAGGTTTTGTTTAAGTTAATCACTTCATCACATTTTATACCAATAGCAGACCAAAGATTAGAAATGTGTTTTATTGGCAATCTTTGAAAGTCATTAAAAGTCTGCAATTATCTCTTCTAATTTGTACCTTTGGGGTCTAATTTTTTGTAAACCTATTTTATAGCCTAACTAATTAATAGAATCTCTTCTTTGCATTTTTTCAGGAACAATTTATAATCCCCAACAAGGCAAAATTTTCTTTACTTTTTCAAATATTCTTACTAAATTATCTACATTTGAATCAACTAGTAAGCTGCCATCAATGTAATTATAAACTATAGATTGAAGAAACTGCTTATGTATAATTTCCAATGACTGACTTAGAAAATATTGGCACAGGGTAACTTTCCCTATGGAGAATCTTTCCTTGCTATCTCTTAGCAGGCTGAAAATTATTGTAAGTAGACACATTGAAGGCAAAGTTTTCTCTGTCTTTTTCTTGTAAAGGTATAGGGAAGAAACAATCTTTTAAATCAATAACTGTAAGAGGCCATCCTTTAGATAATACAGAAGGCAAAGGAATGCCAGACTGTAGAATACCCATGGACTGAATCATCTTATTAATACCTCTTAAATCTTCACCTTTCTCTATTTTCTAGATTTCTTTTTAACAAATACAGGAGAATTCCAAGGTCTGGTTGATTCTTCAATATGCTGAGCATTTAATTGCTTCTGAACCGGCTGTTCTAGAGCCCACAGTTTCGCTGTTGTTAAAGGCCATTTCTTAATCCATACAGGTTTGTCTGTCAACCATTTTAAAGATAGGGTTGTCGGTACCTTTGGAAGATCAGCAGCTGTTGTGCCCTGTTCTTGTACAACCTGAATGGTCAGTGACTGTTCTTTATAATACCTTCTGATATTTTTCCTAGAAACATAATTTATAGTTTGTTTCTAAGATGGGGGAATGTTAATCTGAGTATTCTGTTGCTGTAATAAATCATGCCCCCATGAATTCATTGCTATGGTAGCAATATATGGCTTTAATTTTTCTTCCTTTGCTTCTGGCCCTATACATTCAACACATCTCATACTCTGTTTTACCTGAGATAAAGTTCCAATCCCTAAAAGCTAAACATTTACTTCCTGAAGAGGCCAATTTGAATGCCAAGATTCTGGTGAAATTATTTTTACATCTGTATCTATGTCTTTCAGACTTTCAGTGACAACATCATTTATTTATATTTTTAATTTTTGTCTTTGTTCATTTATAGAAGTTTGCCAAAATACTCACTTTATGGTTTCTCCTGTATTTTTTTGTTCTCTCTTCTATAGCTGTTCTATTATCTAGAGCAGTATGGTTTCTTACAATAGACATTAGGTTCTTTAATTGATCTGGTTAGGAGTTTCCTCTATGATGGCAGGAAATGACTGAACCAGATTTGGCATAGCAGCCTGCAAGAGGCCCCTCATTGAGTTTCCCAGCAGCAAAGGATTACTTTGAATGTCTCTTGTTGATCTATATTCATTAGTACAATGCCTGTCTTTGCCACATCTTCTGTATAATCTAGAAGGGAGGGGTGTTCTGTTTGAATTATGCTTAGAAAAAACATTGTTTCTAGGAATAGCCTGTTTACCATCCCTTTTAAGGTGACCTTGTTTGTCACAATTATACCACTTGATATTTCAATTTTTCCTCAAACCTCCGTAAATCACCTTTCCTATCCAAGCAGCATCATAGTCTTGAGATTCAATATTGATTGTATTTCAGATCCATTCCTCCAAGGCTGCTGACCTTGCCTTTAAAGGCCTAATTATCCTTTTGCATTAAGAATTAGCATTTTCAAAAGCCAGAGACTCAATTATTATTTGTCTAGCTTCTGGATTTGGTATCATTCTATTTACCACTGAAGTCAATCTTTGTAAGAAATCCATAAAGGCTTCCTTTGGGCCCTGTATCACTTTAGTAAACGACTCAGTTTTCTTTCCTACTTCTCCAATTCTGTCCCAAGCATTCACAGCTGCTGAAGCATAAAGCCAGGGTGTGCTCATTATATAAATATTGCCTTTCTATAGAGTTTAATCTCCTTCTCCAAGAAGTTCATCTTGCAATAATTCCATGCCTCTAGCTTTACTCCATTTTTCAATCATCTTAACCCCTTCCCTGAACCAGGGACTCCATTATTATTGTGGACCAGGCTCTGAAACAGCTTTAACCAAGTCTATTTGGTCTTTAGGAATAATTCTATTACAAACTATGAGTTTAACATTTCCTTCACAAAGGTGAATGCATGCCATATGAGACTATCACTTCCTTGAATCTCCTTAAATCTAACATTGGCACAGGAGTCCAGTTAGCTCTTACAGAGCCTCTAGCATTTGGCAATTCCTGTAAAGTTGCTGGATATATTAAGGTTGGTTGTATGAAAACCTTAGGATGTTCCTCTCTAACCTTATGATGCAATGCTGAATTTGGTTCTCCATTAAATACCTCTGTCTGTATTTGAATATCTCTGTTAACTGTTTTATTAAGCCTTTCTAAGGCCTGTATCTTGGCAGTCAAACCAAACAGTTTTTAAAGAAATAAGCCAAGAATTATCAAAATGACAAGGATTATTAAAATGATAGCTAACTGTATGTCAATCTCAGTTATGTTGATTATCCTTTCATTTAGTTGTTCCATTTTTAAGTATCATAGTCTTGAGATTCAATATTGATTGATTGTGATACTTTGCACAATCATGCAGAGTCCTAACTTTCTGTATTGGAATTGTGTTTCCCATTTTTCAATGTGGGAAAACTCTCCCTTTTAACTAATTCCTTCCTTAAAGAATTCCCAATTTTCTCACCAAATCTGCCACCAATGATGATGAAGATGTGAGGCTCATTGCTGCTGCATAGAATAGTAAAAGCCTGACTGGATTTCAAGGCAGCTACCTAGTTTGGCAGCATCTTAAGAAGGGGGTTCAGGGAAAGCCCACCAGGACAAAAGAAAGGAAACCTATCCAGTAGGGCAATGACTTTGGCCGTGTGTAGCTCCCGCCTTCGCTAGTGGCTATAAATCCACAGGCAAACAGCTTTTTCTTGAATTTGTACCCAGAATATTGGACACCAGATCTAGCATGAACAATAAAAACCTGGAGACAGATATTGGGGTTCAAGCTGAAATATTAGAGAAGCAAAGCAGCCAGCCACCAGACAACTCTTACCTCTATGAATTTTTCAGATTGAAAAGAGAAGAGAGTTCCTGTCTCATTCTGCCTTATGTTCTCTCTAGTGCTAGTATTAAAGGCTTGCACCACTACCACCTGGCCTCTATGGCTAACTAGTGCGGCTGCTGGGATTTAAGGTGTGTGCCCCACTGCCTGGCCTGTATGACTGACTAGCATGGCTAGCTTTGCATTCTGATCTTTGGGCAAGCTTTATTTATTAAAACCCAAATAAAACATCAGTATTACCAGTTAAACTTAATCTAACATTTCCCTTTAAAGTAAAATAAACAACAGAAATAAACCCCAACAGCCATGAGCTGTCACTGCTATCACCAACCTCACCAGGTCTTTGGTTGTCACTGCTCCCCCTGATTGTCTTTTTCATCCTCCCTGCTCATTCCTTCCCTCTTGATTTTTACATTGCATCTTCTTAGAAGTTCCCACAATAGGTGCCCCCACCATACCCTGACTTCTGCGCTTTCTTCTCTTATCAATGAAGTGCTGCTTCTTTTCAATGTAGACATCAACATTTTGTTCCTGTCATTCAAATATCCCTCATGTTCTCTAAACTCACAGCTCTAGGGATTACCTATATATTAGTGGTATGTTGATTTGTGCAGTGAGTGGTTAGTTTTTATTGTCAGTTTGACACAATGTAGATTGACTGAAAGAAGAGAGTTTCTGTGAGGGGTTATCTAGATCAAGTTGACCTGTGAGTGTGTCTATGGGAATAGTTTGATTAATTGAGGTGGGAAGATACATCCATAGAGGAGTTACTATTCCCTGGATTTGAATCTTGTAAGAATAGAGAAAGTAATGTGAGGTGTGTATGTGTGTGCACGTGTGATTGTGAGCGCACATTTATTTATCTCTGCTCTCGACCATAAATGCATAGTAACATAGTAACTAGTTGCTTCAAGTTCTCGCTGCTTTGATGTCTATGTGGTGGATTACATTTATTGATTAATTTACAGATGTTGAGCCATCCTTTCTTCTGTTGGAAGAGGCTGAGTTGATCAGGGTGAATAGTTCTTTGATGTGTTCTTGGGTTTTATTTCCAAGTATTTTATTGAGAATTTCTGCATCCATGTTTACTAGAGGGATTGGCCAATGATTTTTTTTGTCATTGTTGTTGCCTCTGGCTTTATAAAATGATTTTTAGAAGTGCTCTTTTTCACTTTGTGTTTTACAAAATGATTCTTCTAGATCTTTGAAGGTATAGTAGAATTCTATGATGGATTCCCTGTGCTTGGAATTTTTTTAGTTGGGAGATTTAAAATAACTGCTTCTCTCTCATTGGTTACAATGCATCTATTAAATTATTTACTTCATTTCAATTTACTTTTGGCAGATCATTTGTATTTAGGAATTTATGAATTTTCCAGTTCAGTGGAATATAGATTTTCCAAATATGTCCTTATGATTCTCTGAATTTTCTCAGTATCTATTGCAATGTTTTTGTTTCTTCTCTAATTTTATTAATTTTGGTATTATTGCTCTTTCTTTTTTTTTGTCTAAAGACTTGTTAATCTTGTTAATTTTTTCAAAGAACCAACCTTTTGTTTCACTGATTCTTTGTTTTAGTCTATTTGTTTCCATCTTTTATTTCAGCTCTGACTTTTATTCTCTCTCCCCATCAATATTACTGTTTGTTCTTGGTTTTCAAAGTATTCTGGTGACATCATCAAGTTATTAATGTTTAGTCTCTCCAATTTTCTGTTTGTAGACATTCAGTGCTGTAAACCTTCCTCTTAAAGGGGCCTTCACTGTGTTCCTTAGGTTTTGGTACATTAAGCTTTCAATTTCATTCAATTATAGCAAGTTTTAAAATTCCATTCCTGCTTTTTTTTTCTGCTGAGCCAGCTGGGCTGCAGTTGAGTGCAACTTCCCAGCCTAGTGGTGTGTTCTCAGCCCCATGGCTTTCTGTGCTTTTGTCACTTCTGCCCTTGATGCTGTCTAGCTCTATTCTTTCATGGTCAAGCGGTAACCAGGATGTTCTGGATTTTGCTAAGTAAGTTGAGGCATATTTTATGTTCTAACCTGTGGTTGATTTTGGAGAAAAGTACTTAGGGTGCTAAGAAGAAAACCTATTCACTATTATTTGGATGGAATGGTCTTTAAATGTCTCTTAGATCCATTTTATTTCTAATGTATTTTAACTGTTGGGATTTGTCTGGATGACCTGTCTGTTGCTGAGTGTGAAGAATTGGAGTAACCCACTATCTCTCTGTTTGGGTTGATTTGTAATTTCAGAACTAATAAACTTTGTTTTAAATGAAACTTGGTGCCTTTGTGCTTGGTGCTTAACTCTTTAGAATTGCAGTATCTTTTTTGAACTTTTCCTTCCATGAGTAAGAACTCTCCTCCCCTATCTATTCAGACTAGTTTTAGTTTAAAGTCTGTTTTGTCAAATATTAGAATAGCTACCCTTGCATGTTTATTTTTCTATTTGAATAGATTACCCTTTTCCATTCTTTCATGCCAAATTGATGTCTGTCCTTGATGGTAAAGTGTGGTTTTTAGAGATAGCATGATGATGGATCCTGCTTTCTAATCCAAGCTGCTAGTCTATGCCTTTTATTGAAGAATGGAGACCATTAATACTGAGATTCATTATTGAATAATTAAAGAGGGAAGGCTGACAATTGTGTAACCTTTTGTTCATATTAAAATTCATACGCAATGATTGCAAGGCAGAATGAGGAATCCAGGTCACGTCACCAGCTGCTCCACTGTGCCAGCTCTCCATCAGCTCTCTTCTGCTCTGCAACCTTGTTCCCAAAAGGCGATGGAGAAGCTTCAAGCTGTGGCTTGCTGCCAGCTCAACCTCTGTCCAAGTGAGCACACCACCCCTTGCTTCCAGTTTTTACCAGTCCCATATTGGTCCAAGCTTCCCCAATACAATTGGTTGTCAGACTGAAGTCCCACAACAGTAATGCTTATTAATTGTTGTTACTTGTTATTGCTGTGGTTTATGTTATTTGTTGTGTTGATGTAGTGATGTCTTAAATCTCTTTTGATTAACTGTTCTGGCATACTATATACCTTGTGTTCTTTTTTGTATTTTTAATTTTAATTTGAAACTGAAATATTTCTTTCTGTATTGGCTGTAGTGCTAGCTTTGTGGTTATAAATTTCTTAAATCTTTTTATTGTGGAGGGTTTTTAATTTTCTTTTGGTTATGACTGATATTTTCCTGGTGTTGACCCCCTAAAGATCTCTGTACTATATTGGTGGTCATTTAAACATTTATAGAACATCAGTCCATACACTTCTGATTTTCAAAGTCTTCATTGAAAAGCCAAGGTGTTATTCTGCAGGGCCCCACCTTTGTGTATAACTTGGGTTTTCTCCTTGCCACTTCCAACATCCTTTCCTTGTTCTATTTCTTTAGTGTTTTGATTATTTTGTCTGTGGGAGTTTCTTTTCTGGCCCTATCTATTTGCTGTTCTATTTTACTCTTGCAGGTTAATAGGCATCTCTTTCCTTACTTCTATGATTTTGCTGAAAATACTCTCTGTGCCTTTGACCTGAGCCTCATCTCCTTACTGTGCACCATTACTCATAGCTTTGGGCTTTTCATCATGTCCCAGATTTCCTTCATGCTAAGTTCTTGGGAATTTTCTGGCTTAACATTTTCTCTGACTGAGTAATCTATTTCCTCTGCCTTGTCTGTGAGACCTAATCTTCTCTCTTTCACTCAGTCCAATCTGTTGGTGACACTCTTGAGTTTTTTGTTTTTCCTGAAGTTTTCATTTTGAGTCTGATTTCATCTTGGAATATTTTCATAGATCTTACCTCTTTATTAAATTTAATTTTTCACATCTTGAATCTTTAAAAATTATTTAACTGTTCATTTGTGTTTTCATGGTTCTCATTCAGGTTTTTGTTCATATCTTCTTTGAGTTCCTTGAACATATTTATAATGTTTTTGAAATCACTATCCTGTGCTTTATTTAAGATGCTTTTTTTCAGGGAACATGACAGTGGGATTGCTAATTTCCAAAGGAGACATACTGTCTTGGTTTTTCATGTTCTTTATGCTGTTGTGATTGGACATAGACATCGGGAGTCAGGCTATTGTTAATGTTTCTTGGTTTGGATATCTGGTCTGTCCTTCAGTGAGTGGCCATTTAGGTCCTTTTTGCTTTTCACCCAAGTTGTCAGGTTACAGGCCAGCTGGATGATGTTTGGTGTTTGGTCTTGGGGTCACTCTGTGTTGGTATATGACTGGGGTATCTGAAATGGGTCTCAGCTTGACTATGCAAGTTCTGGGCCTCGAAACAGACCTTATATGGACTTAAAAGAACCTTCCTGCTGATCTTCAGGATTTTTAGAGGACTCTGGGTTTTGCAGGTGGTTCTGGAGTTCCAGGTCAGATTCTAAATAGTTCCAGTGCTGGACAGGATGGTAGATGAGAGACTGACCCCAGATAGAACATTTTATTTTGGATGAAATTTATGCATAGCACTAACTATTTTTTAAAGAGTTTTCCAAATGATTGCTGGAAATGTTCATAATTTTCCCTCAGTTACTTTTCTTAGGTTTGAATCAGACACATATTTTAATTATACAATGAAGAAAACTTCTATAAATTTAGGACAACATCATTCACATGATCATTTATTCATAGGGAAAGTTCTGATATCTCGGCACAGATCATTTCATAGAATTATTAGCACACGGAGCATCGTAAGGAGAATTTATTTCAGACATAAAACACTTTAGTGAATTTCCTTCTGGTCATTTTGTTTACGAGTTTCATTAGGTAGGAAGACCTTCTGGATGCCAATGCCACTGGAGACACTTCAGTTTTACTAACCACACAGACAGGAAGAGGGTTCTTTAACTCAGAGGTAGCCCAGAAAGTAGATTGCCAAAACTTTCTCCCAAGAACCTTTGCAGACACACTTTTTTTTTTAAAACACTTTAAAAGAAACTTTTATCAACATGTTAAAAACTGGGCAACTCCATATAATTTAGATTTGTAGCTATCATGGGGAAATTAGAAGATCTGGAAATTCTGGATTTATATTTCTACTTGTTAATATTGGTTTGGGCTAAGGCTGCGTACCCACAGTCTCTTTAGACAAGGCTTAAGATACCATTTAGTTACTATTCCTACTATTCTGGGCCCACTACCCACCACTATTTTTTGAAAAGGGTATTCTATTTTGGCTTTGAATTCAGCCGTTTCTTCTGACATAAGCAGATGTGAACGGTGTGTTTGCCAAAAAATAAAATGTAGGCCAAGGAAACGGCTTAGTTAGTAATGTGTGGGCCATGCAAACATGAGTACCTGAGTTCAAATCCCCAGCCCCCATGTAAAAAGGTCGATCTGACGGCATACGCCTATAATCCCTTTTTTAAGTTATTTGTTTTTTCTTTTGCTGTGGTCAAAGAGCTTAAGAAATGAGCGGATGATTTTGACTTACAATCCAAGAAACTACAGTCCATCACATGAAGGGAAGGCATGGAGACTGGAGTGTTGAGGTAGCTAGTCCCAGTGTGTTTTCAGTCCGAAAGCAGAGTGGGCAACAAGTGGGGGAATGACGGAAGCCCAAAGCTTGACTCCAGTGACTCACCTCCTCCAGCAAAACCCTACCTCCCGACAGATAAGACCACCAGGCCATTTCATGTCCAAACCACATGGACTCCTGGCCATCATCTCATTATGCAAAATGTATTCAGCGTAACTCTAAAGGTCCATAATGTCTTTAAACAGTCAAATCCTGTTCCAGTCCAAGGTCTTCTGTGAAATTTGAGAGAATTTCTTAACCACAAACCCCTATAAAACAAAACAATTACCTCCCTACAGCATACAGTGGTGCCGAGGACACACGTCTGTAGGTTGGCACACATTTCAAGGTTATAGTGTCTCCAGAAACCTGGGGTTTCCATTTTAATTTATGTTTCACATTCCCAGTCAGCTTCATGCGATGACCTCACAAGGCCTGCCCTTGGAGGCTCTAAGAAAGGTGGTTGCAAGCATTGCTGAACCTCTCATTCTTGTGTCTTTCGTGCCAGCAGAACCCAAACCCTTTGTGGATGTCACAACCAAATTTCCTGCCAACGTGAGAACTTGCAGCCTGGCTCTCTTGGAGCCGAACGGGAGTGGCCTCTGTCTGCGTTGGCTGCCGAACCTGAGAAAATCCTTTGTTAGGCAGTTGTTTTGAACAGAAATGTCTTCAGAAGCTCAGTTGAAGATCTCTTCATTGAAATGCCCTAGCATCTTTTATAAGTCCGCGCCTTCCAGGGAAGGGTACCTTTAGGGTACCTTATGGCCCTACTGCCAAGCATGAGATTTCTCCTCAGTGGTGCTGATTTCGTTAACAGTTATATCTGCTTTGGCATCTGTCTTGTCTGCAGTATCAAACCCACTCCTGTACCTTTCCTCATAATCGCTACAGGTTTCATAATGAGCAGCGAGTTTCAACCTGGGGGTCGTGATGACCCCTTTAAGACTCGAACGACCCTTTCACAGGGGTCACATATCAAATATCCCACATATCAGGTATTTACGTTACGATTCACAACAGTAGCAAATTTACAGTTATGAAGTAGCAACAAAAATAATTTTGTGGTTGGGGGTTACCATATCATGAGGAGCAGTATGAAAGGATCGCAACATTGGGAAGGTCGAGAATCACTGGTCCATAGCTTTCTGCCCCACATTCTGCTCTCTTATGACACAGTCTGAACACCGCTGCTATCCTGTATTGAAATTTCCTCCTCCAAGCACATTCTCCCATTGCTTTTGAATTGGCCCCACTCAGGACACACCCACTCAGGACACACTCAGAATGCAGCCGGATTCTTTGCTGGAATGAAGCATGAGCGGCCTATAAAACAGTTCCTAACAGTCTTTGTTCGCCTCTGCAACCTTGTGATTCAGGCCTCTTCTGTGCAGTTTTCCCTTGCATCCCGGTCTTCCAAACTCCCCAGAGAATGACCCATGAAGCTCTGCTTACAGAACTCTGCTACTTCTCTAGCCCACAGCTCCAAATTCTTTCTCCTACCTTTCCCAGACCACTTCCTAAGGCCTCCAAATTAAAGTCAGTTTGGTTTCTCCCAGCAATAGTGGCTCTACTGTTGATACCAATTTTCTGTATTCGTTGCTTTCATGTTGCTGTGACCAGTCTGAAAACACTGAGGGAGGAGAGAAGGTTGATTCTGGCTTGAAGTTCAAGTGCGGAAGACTCCATCGCAGCAGTCATGGAAGGAGTGTGAGGTGTCTGGCTGTATTGCATTTCCAATCCGGAAGCAGAGAAAGAACAAACCTCACAGCTTGCCCCTAGCGACTCACTTGGTCCAGCAAGGTTCCACTGCCTGTGGATTCTACAACCTTCCAAAATAGCACCAATAGTTGCAGTGATACACTTTTATGAAAATGTCTCTCAAATACCCCCAAAAGAATTTTTGGCAGAGCTCAGAGCAAAGTTGATAATACCCCATCGAGATCATTTAAGACCATTAGTCTGCTGTCCTACTGTGTACTTCCCCTGTTTGTGTTTAAGAAAACAATGTAACCAACCTTACTATGCCTTGGATTTCCCATGTAATCAACCTTTACAAGCCTAAGCTAATGCATAACTTTAATGTGTACTCTTAATTTAATCTTAAATTGTGTACTCTTCTTAATCCAGAAGAGGTGTGTTTGTGCGTGCGTGTGTGTGTCTTGTGTTTATCATTTCCTGAAAACAGCCAGCAGGTTGTAAGCAACCTTAAAGCAAATATCTGCCAGAAACGTTGGAAGCAATGTATGGTTCTAGACTGATGATGTCTGTGTGGTTTTGTTTACTCTTCTGGGTCAGTAGCCTCTTCCCTTGTAAAAGTTAAAGGTCAGTTAAAGGGCTCTGTAAAGAATCCCTCATTCATTTCCCATACCATGTCTTCTGTGCTGGTCAATAAATACAGCACAAAACCCTGTGTTAGGGACAGACTCCTCAGAGAGACTGAAGATACATACATAGGAACAGATACAGGCATAGACACAGGCATGGGAACAAAGAGATCACATGTACATACATACAGTAGACAGACTGCAGGTAAACCTCTAACCACAAGCTCCATATTGATGGAAGACACAGAGAAGTGGAAAATTCAAATTTGGGCTCACCTTTGGTCAGATTAATCCAAGAGGAAGTGGCTTTGTCTTCATTCTTTAATGCCATATCAAGGCATTTGAGTGTTCTTTGGGGCTATCATTAAAGCATTAATTGATGTAAACAGTGAAGAGCCAAATATCAAAACAGCAGAGGCTGGACCATCTCACTCTCCAACCGCAGCACTTTGTCTCTCACATCGCTTGCGCTGGGACTAGTCAGCTTCCACATCATGGGTGTCTTTACAGACAGGCTCATGCAACATGCCTCAGGGAGCAGAGGTTTCCTGTCACCGTGATGGCAATGAGTGATCTTGCACTTGAATGCCTGTTTTACTTAATAAAATTCTAGTCCTGATTCACATATCAGCTGCAGCCTTAGGAGACTCCTCCAAGCCTCTGCCACTCTGCCTAATAATTTCCAACTTCTTGATAGAAAATTAGGCTGCTGAATTTTGAAAGAATTTGTGTCCTTGCCAATCCAAGCATATAAAAAAAACTCAGTAATGATAAAAATGCTCTTTTTAAAAAATTTAGACTTCTCAACGGAAAACATAATGTGATGCTCTAATAGGCACAAAGGAGTAGACTGAGAACATACTTGGTTTTCCTGCATCATGAAGAAAAGGCCCCTCAGGTTTATAGCTCTTTCCTTCCCACTCTCCCTGCATGAATTACTGTCACACTTCCTGTTCTGAGTCCTTAAACATCAAGAGGGATGTAGTACATTTGAAACTGGGTCTGAGTTGCTCATATTTGAGAATTTGAAGAAAAAAATGGAGCAAAGTGTGAATTTTTTTTTTTAATTTTAAGGTGCCCTTTTTCTTTTCTGGCTTTTCTAGGAAAAAAAACAAACCAATATTTATCAAGCTATTTCAGGAGGTAGCAGTTTTACTTATACATTTTAAAAAGCAAAAACTGAGCCCAGAGCAGCTCTGTTGCAGTTGAGTTCATTAATGACTCAGCTGTATTGGCATAAATTCCTAGATGGAAAGAAACAGGAAGGGAGTCATCTTTTGCTCAGGAACATTCCAGTATGCAAACCCCAATGTGCTGTGGGAGCTCCTTCTGCTCCTTCAACCAATAGCCTTTAAGATACCAGCCCACTTGGGCATGGTCTCTTATACTATAAATGCAGCTGTACAGCATACGCTTGCTCTCTTGCTTCCAGTTCTTACTTCTGTCTGCTAGGCTCTGTTCCTGTTCCCTGTTCGTGGAGAAGATTGTGATTTAGGACAATGATCTGTAAGTCTTCCCTAAATAAATAACCCTTTATTCTTCATAATGCTGGACTAGTGTGGGATTATTTTGTGACTTCCACCATCACCGATGAAAAGTCAGTAGCAGCGTTAGCTGAAGTGCCACCATGGATAAGGAGATGGTAGCAGCCTGCATTTCAACATGACAGGAAAACTCTCCAGATGAAACCCATTTCACTGCAGATATAAATCTAAAGGCATTTAAAATGTTTATGTGAAGGTTACTATGGTTCAGTCAAATTCTGTTGGTTTTTTTTTGCATTTTTCTTCATTCACGTTAGTGATAAAAACAATATAAGTATAACTTTGTTGTTATGAGGGAGAGAAGTTGATGTCATCTGTTTTAGGTTTGAAGATTCCTGAGTCAGAGCCAGATGTGATGGTAAATGCCTATAACCTAACGCTTGGGAAACTGAGAGAGGAGGGTCATTTGTTCAAGGCCAACCCTGACCCTATCTCAAGGAAAACAAAACAAAACAAAAAAGGTGACTCATACTGAATTTTGCTGATATGTACCATGGTAACCAAAATAAATAAATAAATAAATAAATAAATAAAAATTTAGAACCAGTTGTGAAAGAAAAAAAAAACCACTATACATGTGGAAGTGTTAAAATTAAATTTGTCGAGCTTTATTAAAGTCTATGCTTAACAACCTTTATTCAAAATTTCAGCTTTGGGAAGAAGTAAAATTTTATTACCACTTGGATTTAATTTTTTCCTTTAAAATAGAAACACTTTTTCCATGAGAGCAGGAGGTGGAGGGAAGCGTCAGCTCGGCGGACACAGTTGTATTTCTTCTGCGGAGCCTGTGTGCAGTGGAAGACACTGTCTACAGCGCTCATGTCTTTGTAGGATGGCTCCGTTGTATGCATCACAGTAATTTTATTGGGATCTTTGACCCTAAAAGGTCAAAACTGTTGTAGGAGAGGCCTTTGTTTGTTTTCCCAGCTGCCTGGCAGCTCAGACCCAAAATAATCACAGAGAAACCATATTATTTAAATCACTGCTTGTTCCCTTAGCTCTAGCTTTTTATTTGCTAATTCTCACATCTTAATTTAACCCATCTCCATTAATCTGTGCATCACCATGAGGTCATGGCCTACCAGCAAAGCTTTAGTGTGTCTGTCTCCTGCCGTGGCTCTGTGGCTTCTCTCCTACTCCATCTTCCTTCTCCCAGCATTCAATTTAGTTTTCCCCACCTACTTAAGTTCTACCCTATCAACAGGCCAAGGCAGTTTCTTTTTCTTTCTTTTTTTTTTTGCCAGTTTCTTTATTAACCAATGGTATGCTCAGCATACAGAGGGGCATCCCACATCACCTCCCCTTTTCTGTTTAAATAAAAAAGAAGGTTTTAACTTTAACACAGAAAAATTACATATAACAAAGCAGGTATCAAGCAAGAATTATAGTTACAATATTTATATCTACTTTATCTTTTATCATATCAAAGGAAAACTATAACTACATCCAAGACTCCAGAAGGATATAATATTACCTAAGTAAACAGGAAGTGCATTGTAAGCTCATTTTGTTTCCTCACTGGGAATTCCTTGGTAAGTTCAACTCCACTTTACTTGAAAGTGTATTCATGGTTTGACTGCTGGATTTTTTTTGTTATGCAGGGCTGGAGAGAGACAGTTTGGCTGGTAATGAGTATGCCTCGCAAGTACAAAGACTTGGGTTTCATTCCTGGAACCCACAAAAAATAATTCTGGATGTAACGGTTTGTGTTTGCCATCCAGCCCAGTCTACCTGACAAGTTATAAGTCAGTGAGAGACCTTGTCTCCAACAATAAGGTCATGGGATCCCTGAGACATGATGCTGAGTTTGTGCTTTGATCTCCACATTCATATGCCCCCTATGTTCCTGCACACACATTAAAAAGAAATATTTATGCCTGGCAGTGGTGGCCCATGTAATTCCAGCACTGGTATGTGGGGGGGGAGGCAGAGGCAAGCAGATCTCTGTGAGTTCGAGGCCAGCCTGGTCTACAAGAGCTAGTTCCAGGATAGACTCCAAAGCTACAGAGAAACCTGGTCTCAAAAATCCAAACAACAAAAAAGAAGATAAGAAAAGAAAGAAAAGAAACATAATGAGAATGACACCCATTTGGTCTTTACTCACAAAACCATTCCTTGTTACTTCTGAACCTTAAAACCATGATACTGAACCTATCCTTAAATTTTGAAAAACAAGTGGATCATGTTCTTTAGGCAAATGATAATTACTTTATTTTGGAAATGAAAGAGTATAGTTCTGCTAGAAATGTAACAATGTATCATGTCTGCCTGCAGGGGACTGAGAAAGTGTGTTCTATAATTCATTATCTTCCCTTCTACAGGTCATCCTCAGAAAACTCACACAGTGAAATTTGTGAAGTAGAATGCATTAAAATTCCATAAATCTCGTTATATTTATGTATTAAACTGATACAAGGTCTAGAAGAAATCATCCACAGTATTTTAACTATATGATCCTTATAGGCAAATGTTGTCATGATCGTTAATATCACCTAAAATCAGAGAGAGGGAGACAACATCTTATTTTCCTTTGTCATAGGAAGCAGCTGGAGCAGTTGCCTGCTAATCTTTTGTGTTGCTCAATAAGGGGGGGTCTTGGCAATTTAACAGCCATTAGGGTCCCTTCCCCATAAAACAGTTCATTTGAAACTAGAATAGTATTGAATAGCTCATTGGTAAGATACCTGGCATGTGAAACACATTTTCTCAAAACCCTAGGCTGCCATACAACATGTCTATCTTAATCTAAAATGTATGTCCACTAGTGCACCCTAACAGTTACAGTGGTAAAAAGAGGTTTACATGTGGACATTGATGTTCATAGATCACCTTTAATTTACTTTGTGGGGTAGAACTGTAAATAATGTTGCAAACAGCATTGTTTGAAATGATTATACTAGTATTTATCTCAAAATCTCAGATTAAAGTTTTTGACCCACACGATATTTATGAGTTAATTTTCTTTTTCTCTACCACAATTTAGTAATTCGAACAATAGTCTTTATTATAAAATATTAAGGGTGGGCCACTGACAAATGTGTGCCAACTTGAAGACCCCCAATGGGACACATGTAGAGCCACTGGTAGAAACAAAGACTTCAGAGGCATTGCCATTGTCACCTGTCAGTTAATCTTTACACGAATTGCTAAGATAGTGTGGCATATCTTTGGGGACTTTGGAAGTGGACGGAACACGCTAGCAATCGCCTGTTATGTTGATGAGAACTGTGAGTAGCTGAATGAGTCGTGTGAGGCACGCTGAGGCCGTGAATAAGCCAACAGCTCCTACATTAATCAGTCAATTTGCAAGCTTGGAAATTGGCATGCCTTCTCTTATAGAATTAGTATGCTTTCCCTTTAAAAAGAAAAAGAAAAAAAATCACTTATTGTAAAGTGCTCTCAAGTCAACATCACACAACTAGATTTACGTAGTGACACAAATAAGCACTTGCCCAGAACCACACTGAATGTGTCTCTTCATTTAGAACCGGTATTATGGGGTTGCAATGTTTCACTTTGGATTTTAAACTTTCACTATCAATTACATCTTTGTGCACTTACCCATCACCAAAACTTGAAAAATTTATGGCAGAGTTAAAATGAAAACAATTGGCTTTATGTTCTTCACGACGTCTGTGTCTTTTACCTGTTTACCTAATAGTGCCTTCCTGTCACCTAATGGTGCCCTCTCTTGTTCTCCTGTGTATGTGTTATGCTGTACCCATACATACATGTGTTTACATATATACATATATACATTAGAGGCTAGGATCTTCATGTGAAGGAGAATGCATATTTCTTTTTCCCTTTCTGAGATGGAGTGGTGTACTGGCAGGTTTTGTGTGTCAACTTAGCACAAGCTAGAGTCATCAGAGAGGAAGGAGCCTCACCCGAGGAAATGCTTCCATGAGATACATCTGTGAGACGTTTTCTCAATTAGTGATCACTGAGGGAGGGCTCAGCCAATGGTGGGTGGGGCCATTCCTGATTGCTGGTCCTGGGTTCTATAAGAAAGCAGGCTCAGCAAGCCATGGGAGCAAGTCAGTAGGCAACGCCCTTCCATGGCCTGAGCATCAGTTCCTGCTTCCCGGATCCAGTCCTGTTTGAGTTCCTGCTCTGACTTCCTCCAGTGATGGACTCTGATCTGAAAATGTAAGCTGAATAAACCCTTTCCTCCCCAACTTGCTTTTTGATCATAGTGTTTCATCACAGCAATTAGAACCACTAAGAAAAACTGGTAGCAGCATAGTGGGGTGTTGCTTTGACAGAACTGAGACCATGTTTTGGGGAAGATTGTGGAAGGACTTTGGGACTTTGGGCTAGAAAAGCCATTGAGTGTTAAGAGCTTAGTTCTTTAGAAGCTTGGAAGATAAGAACATGGAGAGCAGTGCAGAAGATGGAGGCCTGGCTTGTGAAGTTTCAGAGGGAGTTTAAAGACTCTTATTGGGGCCATTTGTTATTTTAAATTAAGATCCTGTGGTTCTGGCTAGCCGGGGCTGAAGAATCAGCTGTGATTAAGA
This sequence comes from Ondatra zibethicus, assembly GCA_004026605.1. NCBI lineage: Eukaryota > Metazoa > Chordata > Mammalia > Rodentia > Cricetidae > Ondatra > Ondatra zibethicus. The sequence continues at coordinate 102,399 of PVIU01001362.1, forward strand.
GGATACCAGAGCTACTAAAGCAAAACTTTGCTCTGCTGGGATACTTGATGCTGGTCAACTGGAGCTAAGAAATTAGCAGTGATTAAGAAGAGACCAGCATCGCTAAGGTGAAATCTGGGAAGTGTTTCCTGAGAGCACAGAGAAGCTGTGTTGCAGAGGCGGCCACGATTGCACCTCGCGCTGGCAGCTGGGCATGGTAATATGTAAGGGTCACCCAGGTGATAACTGGTCTTAAAGGCATGAAGGGATCACGGGGAGCAGCTGAGGCTTGGCTCCGTGAGAGGTTATACTTTGATGTGATTGTGACTGTGCCCCAATTTTTCCCTTTTGAAGTGAGAAAGTAATTTTAAAGAATTCCACAGATGAAAAACTTGAACTTTTAAAAGAGATTAGATATTTCAAAGACACTGAAATTTTAATGTGTTTGTATTTGTAAAAGATGTGGGACTTTTGAAATTATGATTTTAATGTGAGATCTTGGGGATAAGAAAGGGAGGGTTGTGGCTTAATAGTGATGTGTTTGTGTGTCAAGTTGACAAGGGGTAAATTGTAATGACTGGTTTTGAGTCCACTTGACACAAGCTAGAGATGTCTGGGAGGAAGGAGCCTCAGTGAAGGAAATTCCTCCATGAGATGCAGCTGTAAGGCATTTTCTCAACTAGTGATCAGGGAGAGCCCAGCCCATGGTGCATGGCACCATCCCTGGGCTGGTGGTCCTGCCTTCTATAAGAAAACAGACTGACTAAACCATGGAAGCAAGCCAGTAAGCAGCCCCCCTCCATGGCCTCTGCATCAGCTCCTGCCCCAGGTTCCAGCCCAGCTTGAGTTCCTGTCCTGACTTCTTCTAATGGACTATGATCTGGAAGTACAGTTGAATAAACCCTTTTCCTCCCCTACTTGCTTTTTGGTCATGGTGTTTCATCACAGCAACAGAAATCCTAAGATAGTTGATCTTACTTAATATCATATATTTTAAGTCCATCAAATTATAGTAGATTTTATGATTCCATTTTTCTTTAGGATGAATCGTGTTCCATTTTATAACCTTCAGATTTTCATTGTCCATTCATCTGATGATGAACTAGACCAGTGCCATTTTCTTGCTACAGTGAATAGAGAAGCAACAGACAGGGTGCAACTATGACTATGGCAAGGTATGGAGTTCCCAGGATACATACCCAGAACTAAATTTTGGGTCACATGGAGGTTTTATTTTTATTTTTTCCCCACAAACTGATTTCCATAATGGTTGTGTTAATTTTCAGTCACATCGACAGTGAATAAGAGCTCCTCATTCTCCACATCCTTTCTAGTACTTGCTGTCAGACTTTTTTTTATGCTGTATACATCATCGTTGTCATTCTTATTATATTTTGTTATTTAAAACATTGATGACAGCCATCTTGACTGGGATGACACAGTATCTCAACAGTCTCTACTGCATTGCTCTGTTGAAGACTTTTTAAAATGACTACTAGTCTTCCTTTTTTAATTTGTATATTTAGTTCATTATCTTCTTGATTGACAGTTTCATTCTAAATTTTGCAGTTAGATTCTATATATTATCCTTTTGCTGAAGTACAGCTGGTAAAGACTTTCCTAGCCTGAGGGCTGTCTGTTATTTACCTTTGCTGTGTGGGTTTTTAGTTCTGTGTTGTCCCATCTGTAGATACGTGGGCTAGTTCCTGCTCTAGGGCTCGCTCCTTTCAGAAAGTTCTTGGCCTCTTCAGTAATCTTGAAGATTATTCTTTATGCCTTCACCTCAAAGTGTCAACATTTCAGGTTTTAAATTAAGCTCTTTTATATATTTGGAATTGATGTTTGTACAAGGTGAAAGATACAAATTTAATTTCACTGTTTTGTAATGGATATCTAATTTGCAAGCACCATTTATTGGATGGACTATCATTTCCCCAATACATGTTTTTTTTCTCCTTTGTCTAAAGTTAGTAAGTATCGCTTTATTGGTTAATTTCTGGATCCTCCCTCTATCCTATCCCATTGGTCTACTTGTCCATTTTAATGGCACATGCTCTATTTGCCTCCATTTAATATATCATTGGCTGTAGGTTTGTTGTATATAACCTTTATTATTCTGCAGCATTCTCCATCTATTCCTAACATTTCTAAGAATTTTATCATGAAGCCATGGTGAACATTAGTAAATGCTCTTTCATCATCAATTGAGAGGACTATGTGATTTCTGTCCTTCAGTTATATTTTTTTATGTTATGTTACATTTATAGATTAACATATATATGTTCACATATGAGTTCATATATATGTTCAATATAATAAATATTGAACAAATCTTGCCTTTATGGGATGAAGACACTTAGCCATAATGTATGATTTTGTTAATGTGTTCCTGAATTTGACCAAAGAGCATTTTAATTCCAGATGTTCACATTCTTGGAAATCCCAACACCATTGGCCTGCCCAGCTCTTCCACATCTTCTTTCTTTCTGTAGTCTCCTATTTGAAACCTATAGCCAAACTATAGCCAAAGGTGAAGGAACACTCTGCTAGTTTCTTTGCACTTCTTAATGTAATTTTCTTGGTCAGAAAGACTTAGGTAATGTCTGTACTAGGTCTCAGCTTTATAAAAGAACATCGTGTTTTATTTAATAAAGGTATATGCACATCTTACAGAAGCACATAGAAACAAAATAATTAAAAACACAATCCAGAGGTGATCAGTTTGTTTCTTGCTTTTTATTTGGGGTGCTGTTTTGAGAAGTACTGAAACGATGGATTTTAAAAGAACAAAATGAGATTTCTGTCATACTCTTGAGCCTAGGTGTAATCAACCAATTTCTGATCTGAGTTAAGACCAGTCCATGAGATGGAACTCATTCCCAACACTGCTTGGGTGACTAAGAGGCAGAAACTAGATAGCCCAGAGACCTAGGGTAAAACTAAATACTACTGGTCTAAAAATGACTCGTAATGATACTATGCTATCCTACAGAACTGCCTTATTCAGCCATCATAGAGAAGATTCCTCCTATATAGCATATGAGAACAGCTACAGAGATCCGTGGCAAGACATTAAACACACACACACACACACACACACACGGTAGGGGGAGACCTTGGAACACACAGATCTAAATGGGATATTTCTATTAAATCCCTCCCCTCAGAGTTCAGAGAACCAGATAAAGAGGAGGCAGAAAAAGTGTAAAAGCCAGAAGGGGGGGAGGACACCAAGAGACAAGGCCCTCTAAGTCAACAGTGCAAAGCTCACACGAACTCACAGAGACTGCAGCAGCAAGCACAGGGCCTGCACGGCTCTGCCCTAGGTCCTCTGGATACATATTATAGCTCTCAGTTTAGTATTTTTATGGGACTATTGAGAGTGGGAATGAGTAGGTCTCTGATTCCTCTGCCTTCTCTTATGCTCTTTTCCTTCTGTTGGTTTGCCTTGTCCAACTTCAACATGCTGGGTTTTGTTGTCTTCTATTTTACTTTGGTATATTTTGTTGTTGTCTCTTAGAAATCTGCTCTTTTCTAACGAGAGATAGAAAAGGAGTGGACCTGCAGGGGACGGGAGGTGGGGAGAAACTGGGAAAAGTAGGAGGAGGACATAGTGTATGAAAAAAAGAATCTATTTTCTTTATTTTTATTATTTTTTTTTAAATAATCTTTCCTTATTTTGCATACCTATCTCAGTTCCCACTCCCTCCCCTCCTCCCACTCCTGCCCTTTCCCCCATCCCATGCATAATCCTCTTCTCAGAGAGGGTAAGGCCTCCCATGGGGAGTCAACAAAATCTTGACTTTGAGGTGCTACCAAGCCCCCCCCCAATCTAGCAGCTAAGCAAGCTTTCCCTTCAAAAAGAATGGGCTCCAAAAAGTCAGTTCAAACACTGGGGGTAAATCCTGATCCCACTGCCAGTGGCCCCACAGACTGCCCTAGCCACACAACTGTCACCCACATTCAGTGAGCCTAGTTTGGACCTATGTAGATTCCCCACTATCAGTCTGGGTCAGTGAGCTCCCACTAGCTCAGGTCAGCTGTTTCTGTGGGTATCCCCATTGTGGTCTTGACTCCTTTGCTCCTGTTATTGCTCCTCCCTCTCTTCGACTGGTCTCTGGAAGCTCCGCCCAGAACTTAGTTATGGATTTGCTTCCATCAGTTGCTGGAGTTTTCTTCCTCCTCCTCCTCCTCCTCTTCCTCCTCCTCCTTCTCCTCCTCTTCTGCCTCCTCCTCTGCCTCCTCCTCCTCCTCTTCCTCCTCTTCTTCTCCTTTTCCTTCTCCTCCTCTTCCTTCTTTTTTTTTTTTTAATCCTTTTTTGTTTTTTGAGACAGGGTTTCTCTGTAGCTTTGGAGCCTGTTCTGGAACTAGCTCTTGTAAACCAGGCTGGCCTCGAAGTCACAGAGATCTGCTTGCCTCTGCCTCCCAAATTCTGGGATTAAAGGTGTGAACCTCCAACACCCAGCCTGGAGTCTATTTTCACTAAAGGAAAAAAATTAAAAATCATCAACTTTTGTTTATTTTAATTTTATCTGTAAGAATATTTGATCTGTATGGATATATGTATACTGTGTCTGGTGCCTGAGGCCAGAAGAAGGCATCAGATTCCCTGGAACTAGAGTTACAGATGGTGCTGAGCCACCTCATAGGTACTGGGATTTGAACCCAGGTCTTCTTCAAGAGCAGGAAAAGTTCTTAACCACTGAGTCATTTCTCCATCCCCAGAACAATAAATTATTAAATGTACATTTTTATGTGCCATTAAAAAAGACAAGTGCTACTATTCAATTGTACTATATTTTAAAAAATAACTTAGTTGTTTAAATTTATACCATTATTGAAAAGGCTTATTAGACATTTATTTTCTCTCTTTCATTGTGGTGTCTTGCTTTCCTGTGAGTACAATACAAAAAAAGTGCCAGTGAAATAAATTGTTTAATATTCTTGAAGCTTCTTCCCCCAGCCTCATTTTGAATAGAATTTTTAAAAGGTTTCCATAAGATACAGTGTCCTCCAGTGAGCCAACAGCATTGGAGATGTATGTGGTATTAGTTGCCTGACATTTGCCCTGCCTCTTTGATGAACATGCTCTGTTTGACAGAGGCTATGGCCTTTCAAGGTTTCAAGAGTATTAGATTATTTTTAAAAGTCTGTCTCAGAAGAATTAAAATGGATATGTGCTGGGAGCCATCCTAAGCTCTTGTGCTTCTGTCTCACAAGGCACAGCATGGTATTATCTGAAACACTACAGCCAAGTTTTTCCTCTGCAGCAAAAACTTTGTTTGCTTTAAGTCTGGTATTACATAGATTTAAACTCTCAACATGGTGTTTTGATAGGCTGATCTTGGTGTCCATATTCCTGTGACAGAGTTTTGTAGCCTCCTGTTGGTGAAGCGCAGTATTGTCAGCTGCAGGGTTGACAATACTTCTCTTCACTGTACCCGCTCTTTCTTTTATATTTTTAAAATTTTTTTTGGGGGGGTAGCTGAGACAGGGTTTCTCTGTGTAGACCCAGCTGTCCTGAAACTCGCTCCAAAGACCAGGCTGGCCTCGACCTCACAGATATTGCCTGCCTCCGCCTCCCAAATGCTGGGATTAAAGGCATGCACCACCACCGCTTGACCACTATGCCCTTTTCACCCCATCTCCTTGTCCCCAGCTCTGCTCCCGGGAGCCATCACTCTTTTCTGTTTTTATGTGCTCCTTTTTTAACCAGACTACACGTGTAAGTGAGATCACCTAGGACTTTCCTTCTTGTGTCTGGTTGACTTATGTTTGCTCATTTCGCTTACATTGTCACCAGTAAAAGCCCATCGTTCTGACATATACACACATGCACACTAACATACACAGACGCTATCATACACACATACACAAGCACACGTACATGTATTAACATACACACTAATATACATACTAACATGCATACTGACATTCACATACAAACACATACATTAACAGACACTAACATACAAACACGCATATTTATATATGTCTGTGTGCATGTATACATACACATGCACTAACAGACATGTTTATAATTTCTTACCCACTCATCACCAACAGCCACATGGTGATTAATAAAAGTGAGTTAAATTAAGATGTAAGAGTTAGTCAATAAGAAGCTAGAGCTAATGGGCCAAGCAGTGATTTAAATAATATGGTTTCTGTGTGATTATTTCGGGGCTGAGCAGCCTAGAACGAACAAGCAACCTCTCACTACAAACATACATATATGAATACACACTAATATACAACTAACATGTATACTGACTTTCACACACAAACACATACTCTAACAGACACTAGTGTTGCAAGGAGAGTGCCCGCTTGTTCGTTTCGGCTGCCTGACTAGCTGAGCCCAGAAATAACCACACAGAAATTATATTAATTAAATCACTGCTTGGCCCATTAGCTCTAACTTCTTATTGGCTAACTCTTACATCTTAGTTTAACTCATTTCTATTCATATGTGTATTGCCACATGGCAGTGGCTTACCAGGTAAAATTCCCAGCGTCTGTCTCAGGCAGATCCATGGCATCTCACTGACTGCTTTCTTCCTCCCAGAATTCAGTTCCATGTTCCCTGCCTACCTAAGTTCTGCCCTATCAGACCAAGGCAGTTTCTTTATTCATTATCCAATACAAGCAACACATAGACAGAAGGACCTACTATACCACACTATCATACAAACACACATGTTTATATGTGTGTGTGTGTATACACACATGTAGTAACAGACATGTTTATTATGTCTTACCCACTCATCTTTGATGGACATTGTGGTTATTTTCATATCTTAGCTTTTGTGAATACTGTCCAGTAACCTCATACTACAGATACCTTTATGAAGGAATGATTTCATTTCAGTATAGTGTATGCCCAGAGAAGGAAATGTTGGACCATAGGGGAGTGCTTTTTAAATTTTCCTTAGGAGCACCATCCAGGTTCCCACAGTGGCTCACAGTCACGGTGGCACCAGCAGAGTGCCAGAGTTCTGCTTTCTCCACTTTCTCGCCAGGACTCACCTTCTCTCAGCCTTTTCATAAAAGCTGCCCTAATGCAAATGAGGTGACCCTTCACTGTGGTTTTGAATCCCTTTTTGTTGTAACTAGCGATGGTGATCTGTTAGCATTTCTAATGTTTTCTTTCCTGAGATTTCTGTTCAAGTCCTTTCTCCAGTTTTTAATGGGGTTAATTTTTTGATGTTGAGTTACATACAATCCTTATACATTTTGGTTATTAATCTAGAACAGATACAAGGTTTACAAATATTTTCTCTAATACTTTCACATCCAGGTTGAGACAAAGGGTCACCCCTCCATTTCTTTTATTTTCTGATGGAGAGTGCTTCTATTCCTTGTCATAGGGTGTTAGTTTTAACTGTCCATTTGGTGCAAGCTAGAATCACCTATGAGAGACTCTTAATGAGGGACTAACCGGATCGGGCTGGTCTGTGGAAGATTGATTGTCTTTATTATTGTAGGAAAATCCTGCCCAAGGTAGACAGCACCATTCCTTAGACTGGGCCCTGGACAGGGTGAAAGTGAAGGGATCTGGCAGCGAGCGAGCGAGCAAGGATGCACTTATCCTGTCTTTGCTCTTGACTGTGCATGCGATCTGATAGCTGTTAGAGCTCCTGCCTTGACTTCCCCACATGATGGACTGTAACCTGAAACCATAAGCCAAGTGAATGAATGAATGCTTTCTTCTCCTGTGATTTTTTTTGGGGGGTGGGAGCAGTAGGGATATTTTCCCACAGCAACAGAAACTAGAATAGTAGGAAGATTTGGGGCATACATATCGGGTGTTTTCAGATGATGTCCAGTTCTACAGAGGCACAGGCCACAGAATTGTATTCCTCCAGTAGACACCCTGTCCCTACCCTACTCCTGATTGCTTGAAGACGCATGCATGTGAAAAATTAATGTGGTTGACCAATGTCTCGCACAGACACACTTAAACGTGAAGATGTGGTCAGAAGCAGAAGACAGTCAAATAGTCTCGGGAATCTATACACAAGAAAAGATGAGGGAAGGAAATAGAGCTTGCTCATTCTTGTAAATTTACCAGGAGAGTGGTTGTGGCAAATAATCTTGATAGGAGCAAAAGATCCTTTCTGGAGAAAGAAGTATTCTGTTATCACTCAACACTTCTGCTGTGAAATCTAAACGCATTGCCCTGGGGAAGAAACAGCCTGAACTACTTAGATCATGGACATCATTGCTCAGTTCCAGTCGATAATCAGAATTTTAAGGTCTCCAGTATAAGAAGGGTTTCCAGAGCCTGGAATTTTTAGAAAAGAATAGAAAATACTTTTAAAAAAATCTCTATTTTTGAAGACCATCAACCTTAAGCGTAGAATAGTGAACATAAAATACAAACAAGCAGAAAGAACTATAGAGAAAATAAAATAATTTGTAAAATTTTGACTTCTCAGGAAAAGAAAACCTGATCTGACTCTGGAACAGAAGATAGTGCTGGTCAATTGAGGATCTCCTAATTCCTGCCCCAGAGTCTTTCTCTATGGGAGAAGCATAGCTACCTAGACAGGTTGGGAAACCAGGAAAGATTGGAGTCTTAGTCACTAATCTATTGCTGTGAAGCAACACTACAACCAAGGCTGCTCTTATAAAAGACGCATTTAACTGGGGGCTTGCTTATAATTTCAGAGGTTTAGTTCATTATTATCTTGCAGGGTGGCATGCTGGGAGGTGCTGGAGCAGTAACTAAGAGCTACATCCTGATCTGTAGGCAGAAACAGGGAGACTCTGGGCTTGTGTGGGACTTTTGAAACCTAAAAGCCTACCTCCCAGCACTCTTCTTCTAAGAAGGACACACCTCCTAATCCTTTCACATAGTGCCACTCCCTGATGACTGAGCATTCAAATAGATGACCCTATGGGGGCCATTCTTACTCATTAGTCATCCCAGGGTGTGGCCTCTTAGAATAGCATCCTGTGTCAGATGATCACATGTTCCCTATTGGTGTAGGAGGGTCTTCTGTATTTGTGTTACTTTCATTGGTTAAATAAAGAAAACTGCCTTGGCCTTTTGATAGGGCAGCCCTTAGGTGGGTGGAGTAGACAGAACGGAATGCTGTGAAAGAGAAGGCAGTGTGGCAGATGCCATGTTTCTCCGGCCTGAGATGGATGTAGGTTAGAATCTTCCCGGTAAGCCATGACCCCGTGGTGATACACAGATTACTAGATATGGGTTAGTTTAAGATGTGAGAGTTAGCCAAGAAGAGGCTAGAACTAATAGGCCAGGCAGTATTTAAATGAATACAGTTTCTGTGTAATTATTTCGGGTATAAGCTAGCCAGGCACCGGGCGGTGGGAGCCAGGCAGCTGCCGGGACCAAAAACAAGCCAGCGTGCCTCTTGCAACACCCTATGGCATCCCATATAGCTCCAAATAAAGGCTAGTGGCTTGGAGTGCCTGAGCATAATTGTCTCCTCAGTTTCCACTCACTGGGACTCACTTGGAGAGGAATCTGTGAATGTTTAGGCTCCAGATGAGAGTGTGAAATGCGGAGGAAACAGGGATGGGGGAGAGTAGCCTTTCAGCAAGTAGATTGGGGTGCAAGCTACAGGCTCTCTCAACCATAAGACATATGTTCAGACATGTGTAAGAAGCCGCCAGACTCTCTTCCGAAGATGTTCTACCACTTGCCAGCAGTGACTACAAGTCCTGTTGCTCCATACCTTCTCCAGTCAGGTCTTTCAGTGTTAGTCATTCTAATGGTCCAATGTCTAATGGTGTGTGTGTTTGTGTTTGTGTGTGGTTTGTTTGGTTTTTATTTTGTTTTGTGTTTTGTTTTTCATTCACCAAAGTCAGGTGACTGACAGTGGCCATCCTTTTGAACCTTTTTTTGCCATCAATGCCTTCTCTGAAAGGATCACTAATTAGTTATTTTCTTCTCTTGAGAAACAGGAAATTTTTCTACGTTTGGGGCAAACCGCTTTTATCCAACAGTGGTTTTGTACCTGCTTTTTCCCACAAGTTTGACAGGCCTTGAGGTCAATGCTTGTTGATTTGAATAATTATGTTCCCCATAGGCTCATATATTTAAATATTTGGTCCCCAGCTTATGACATTGTTCAGGAGATTTAGGAAGTGTCCTTGCCAGAGGAAGTCCTTCACTTAGGATAGGCTTTGGGAGTTTGTGCCTCATCTTACTTCCAGTTTGTACTCTGTTTCCTGTTTGTGGTTCAAGGAGTAACTCCCGGTTTCCTGTCCCTGCCACCACGGCTGCTGCTTGCTGCTGTTATGAACTCTTACTCCTTCTGAAACATAAGCCAAAATAAACTTTTCAATAAGCTGCTTTTGGTCAGGATATTTTATTACAGCTACAGAAATGTCTAATATTCTAGGCAAGCACTTTAGCAACTGAGATGTATCCCCAGACCCAGGGTTTTTCATTTTTGGTGACCTGTTTTGTCTGAAATTAGCATTGTGACTGCAGCTCTTTTTTTGTAGTAAGATTGGCTTGACACAGCAAGGCCAATGCATATAAAGTCACAGAGACTGTGGCAGCATGCATCGTGGGTCCTGTATAGGTCTGAGCCAGATGGTTCCCAGTGCTGAAGGGGAAAGTTGAGACAAATCCCCATCTCTAACCCAGAAGCTATTGACAACTGGTAACTATTCACAAATGAAAAATGAGTTTTTCCCAACCAAGTCTCAATGGGGATGGGGATACAAACCACTTTGAAGGCCAGGCCCCATGCTCAGCAGTACATCGCCAACACAAAACCAACCCAATGGTATTTTGGGAGGGTTTTGTCTTTGTTTATGGCTTTTATTTTTGTTTTTGTCTTTTATTTATTTTTTTTTTGTCTAACAATTCTCTGTCAGGCATTTTCTTTTCTTCCTTTTTTCCTCTCATTCTACATGTTGTAGGTTTATATATTATGCTTTCCAGTTTTGTGTTTTTATGGAGTTTTTGCATTTGTCAATGCATGTGTCTCTGCATCTATATGTGTTTCTTGTGCTTTTTCTTTGGCTCTTTGTTTTTCTGTTCATTTAGGTTTTTGTTTGTTCTATTCAGTTTTTTTAAATCTTATTTATCATTGCTTTTTTCTTTTTAATATAGAGCCTGTTTTTATGTTTTGTGTTTTTCTAATGAGAAAGAAGAAGAAAGGATGTGGATTTAGGGAGGTGGGGCAGTGGGGGGACAATCTAAGAGGAGCTGGGAGAGGGGAACCATAATCAGAGAACACTGCATGAAAAAAAATCTATTTTCAATTTAAAAAGAATGAAAGAAGAAAAAAGATTGGTTTAATTTCTGTTTCCTCATCTGGTTACCTTGAACTTAGATATTCTTATTCTTTTAATATAAAGTCCTGCACAGTTAGGTGCTGCACTTGAATCCTCCTGTGTTTGCCTGATGATTCATTTGTTCACAGCATTATGTTTAAAGAGATTATCAGCAAATACTGGATCGGAATTCACTGTGCTCATGGCTTTGTTTATCACTATGAGTCTTTCCTTCTGCTGATTCTGACCTTAGTTGAACTTTATGGTACTGTTTTGTGTTTTCTTAGGGACTATCAATTACACTTTTTATTTTATTATTTTGAGTGTGGATGGTAAATGTCTGTGTGTGTGTGTATGCACATGCATGTGGAGACAACAGGATACTGGGTGCCCTTTACTGCTCTCCAGTTTTCCCACGGAATCAGGTCTTTTCCTCAACATGGAATCCATTATTTTTACCCATCAGTCAGGCTGATGTCCAGCAAGCCCCGGCAATCTTCTCTCCACCTTCTCCACCTAGGCCTGGGTTACAACCATTCAGAGTCATTCCCACATTTTTACATGAATGCTGGGACCTGAACTTGAGTCCTCTGCTTGTCCATCAAGAATCCTTACCCACAGAAAATACTCCTGTTATTCTCCTTAATTCTCAAGCAGGAATTATGACATATTTTTTGCTTACATTATTGCCTTCAGATAACACTATTCATTTCATGTGCAGTGCATATAGCTTGGAAAATTCTCAGTAGCTCCTCCCATTTCTTATGCCATGTCTATCATTTTACTTAATCTGTTCCCTATACTCATTAATCACCAGATGCATTTTAATAATATTTATGCTGTCTTTTTTCTTCTATATTCCATCTACAGAGAAAACATGTAGTATTTGCCTTTCTGGATCTGGCTTATTTTGCTAAACATGATGCTCTCCAATTTCATCCACTTTGCTGCAAATGACATAATTTTTTCCTCCTTATGACTATCTCATTTTCTTTATTCATTCAATTATGGCACCTACTTGATTGTGAACATATGCAGGTTGATTGTATAACTCGGCTACTGTGAACAGCACCAACATGCAGCTATCGCTGTTGTGAGCTGAGTCAGTCCCTTCAGATACAAAGAAGTTGTATAAGTGGAGCATGGGGGCTGTTCTTTGCCCAAGGTTCTGAGACATCCAAACTGATTTCCATTCTCACCTGGACTAATTTACATTCTCACCAATAGTCTATAAATGTTTCTTTGCCCCTACATTCTCATCAGCATCTGTTTGGTTTGCGTTCACAATCATAGCCATTCTAACTAAGGTGAGATGGAGTCTAAATGTAGCACTGACTTATATTTTCCTGATGCATAAGAACAGAGCATTTGTTAATTATTGGCAATTTGTACATCTTTTGAGGACTTTCTGTTCAACTCATTGTTCGTTTATTGATTGGGGCTTTTGGCATTTCATTAAAAAAAATTATGGTGTCTGGGCATTAGTCCCCTGTCAGGCATATACTTAACATAGGTTTTTCTCCCACTGTGTGGCAGGTTGTCTCTGCACTCTGCTGGCTGTTTTGTTCTCTGAGCCTCCTTTGCTGCGGTGCCTTCTAAATTTACTACTTAACTGTTGGTGTGGTTAATACTGGGACCACCCTCAGCTTCCAAAAGGGTTTATTTGGGCTTAGAGTTCCAGAGATGTAGAGTCTGTAATGGTGAGGATGGTGCTGCATGATAGCGAGAGCAGGAAACTGACCAGTTTGTCCTCACACAGGAAAGAGAGCAGGGTAGAGATACATACCGTAGAATGAGGCTATAAATGCTCACAGCCTGCCCCCAGTGACACACGTCCTCCAGTAAGGCTGCATGTCCCAAAGGTCCCATAATTTCCCCCATCAGTGCCTCCAAAAGGGAACCAAGTATTCAAATACATAAACCTATGGGGGACAGTTCTCATTCAAGCCAACATGCCTTCTGTATGTGTAGATCTATGAAATTGTTCTTTCATATGCTATACCTTCTCCCTTATTTTATTCAGCTGTTTATTGACTTCTTTGAGGAAAATGATCATTTTAAAAACATATTTTTGTCAAATATGCACTTCAATATCATTGGAATATGTTACCAGAAGAGTAACAGATTTTTGGAGGAATCATGTTGGCTTGGATCCATATTTGTATCTTTGGTTGTGTTTCTGAGATTTGCACATTGATTGGGATGAAAATCATTCAGGTTTTTATGTGATGGTTTTGTAAAGGCAGAGTTTTTTCTGGGCATACTGTACTAGGATACTGGTCTGGTATGCAGTACTTAGTTTAATTTCAAGTTGGCTTCATTGTATAGTTTCCCTATGTTTGGGTTTAATTGGTGGGATTTTATATAGTGCTGTGTCAAAGCCTGAGCGATCCATTATTCCTGTGGGTCTTGCAAGAGTGGTGTCCCTCTGTAAATTAAGGCAGGGGTGTGGTAAACGACATTATATCTGAGGTCTACATTCTGTGGTTGTTAATCTAGATTTATTAGCACTGTGGAGTCTGAATTTCTAAAATCTTATTGTTGTCTTTCTTCATGAAGAAAAACATTTAAGATTTCTTATAGTGAGACATAGATTTTGTGTTCTGTATTTCTTATGTTGAGGATGAACTCTGGTTTTTGTTAAGAACATCTTGCCCAGTTATTTACTGCTGCTTTCCCAGTAACTAGAATAATGATTGGTACGTAGATCTTTATTGGGATATTTACTGAAAAAAGATAAAAATATACATATATGCATATATGTGATATATCTGATAATAAAATATGTATTGTGTGCATGTACATGGAAATGGGAGGAAGAGAGTGAGACTAATTCATTAAAAGTATTTAGTTGGATTTTTGTATGTTATAGTTCATAGGAACAAAACAACCTTGGCTGAAACACCAAGGAGAGTGTGTCAATCAAATAGAAATAGGAGATCAAGTCTAGGACCCCGGAGAACACAAACGTAAGGGTCTTTAAAGGAAAATTCCGAGAGTAAAGTTGTGGAGCATTTGTGCAGAGTTGTACTGGACTCATGGTGAAGGAGTGACCTATGCTCCAGAGGCTCTGGTGCCCAAGGATGGAGAGGAGGCTATGGGGTCCAGTGAGGGCGCTAGTGGATGGAAGCCTGAATCCATCTCGTCCCTAAGCCTCACAGGACTGTCACCATTTCTCAGAGCATTTGGATTTCACTGTTGAAAAGAATCCCACTGTTAAAGAATCTTAGAAGAAACTGTTGCAGAAAACGGGCTGAGGACTTCACTCTAGCGCCTATGCTAGTGTCTCTGATGGTTCCCTTCATGAAGGAGGCATGGGGAGGTGTTTTAGAGGGGGTGTTATAAAAACGGAAGCTTGCTGTGAGAAGCTGACATGTTTCCTCCTGACCCAGAGGCCTAGCAGAAGGATTTTGCTTTCTGTGTTTCTGTGACTTTAATTTCACTTTTTATTTTCCTATAATGATTAAATTAGGATAATGAAAAACTTATGTACATGAAATTGTCAGAAAAACAACAGTACATAAGAGACAGTCACCCCAAACTCCTAGTGTAGCATTTAGTTCTGTGCTAAGTGATGAGTACATACTGGCTAGCATATGTATTTATCATTATTATTTATAATTATTATATATAATACATTTATTATTATTACATATATCATTATTTATCATTGTTATGATAATCTGATTTATATTCAGAAATTTTCGTAGAACAAGATAGTGTGGAAAAAACTTATTATTGGTAACAGTTTCGATATCCAGAGGCGAGATGTGTAAAGTTTAATCCTTCATAATTATCACATCCCACACTATTTCCTTCTGTAACCGTTACTCGCTAAACACAGGATGAAGCAGTGATGTTAGGCTGATACTTATAGTAAGACCTCGGCTGTGAACGTATCTTGTTTATGGGGAAGGCTGCCGAATATCTCTGAGCGCATCACAAAATGGACAGAGTTTTCTCATCAGAGGTGGAAGAAATGGTTTGGATACGTCTGACTTCCCACCTCACCTGCTTTGTGAGCCATGACATATGCGATTACACAAGGCCAGCAAGCTACTAGAGGATGATATGCTCATTTGATGTGCAGACAATAAGAAAGATTTGTTGCATCTCACGCATCCCCCTACCCCCTGCATCTGGAATTAGATTTTCACATAAGTGATTCGGCTTATGTGACAATGTATCCCACTGTGAATTATTGGTTCCTGTCATAATTGATTCATGAGCTGGTTAGGTGGATGAGATAAATGTTCTCTCTGGAATCTCATTTCGTGTTATCTAACGTTTTTTGCCTTTTACTTTGGATATTTGTTTTCTCACTAAAAGACTTTTTGATATAAGGATTATTTCTTTATACAGTTAAAAAATAAAGTCTACAACAGATACCATAGCTCTACTTTCCTACGAAAAACGTAGTGCAAAGTACATTATTAAATGTCAGTAGTGTGTCTGCTATAAACAGAAGTGATGTTTCTACATCCTGTTCAGTTCAACCTTTGTATACATCAACCTGCCTCCTCCTCAGCCTGGAAACCTGCCATTCTACCTTTGCTCCTGGTTCATATAAGTGGAATTGTGAGTATTTGCTTCTCTGTGACCTCTTTGTTGCACTGAACCCAGTACTCAGGGTTCACAGGTGTTACAACATATGACAATATTTCATTATATGTTCAGCCTGAAGGAAATTCCATTGTGTATGTGCCACATTGTTTGTTCATTAGTCTGTCATTGAGCACTAACATTCTCTGTCTTGGCTCTTGTAAAAGAGGTGCAGATGAGAGTGTAGATAGCTCTTGGAGATCCTGATTTCAGTTCTTTTCTAAAAGTACTCAAATGTAAGATTGCTTGGTCACGTGTCAATTCTGTTTTTATTTTTTGAAAGATATTCATAATGCCTTGGCTAGTGAGGGTACCATTTTACATTATTTTCAGTAGCACAAAAAGGTCCAGTCTCTTTAATACTTTACTAATACGTTTGTTTGCTTTCTAAAGATTTATATTAGTTGTGTGTGTTCATGTGTGTACATATGTGTGCATGTGTCTATGGAGTCTGGAAGAGAATGTAGGACCTCCTGGAACTGGAATTACAGGAGATTCTGAGCTGCCCAATGTAAGTGCTGGACCAGAACTCAGGTTCCCTACAAGAGCAGAAGGTTCTTAGCCTGAGGCATCTCTGCAGCCCCCATTTCTTTATTCTTATGGTGGTCATGTTACAGGTGTGAAGCAATACCTCCTTGGAGCTTTACTTTGTAGTTCCCTGATATTAGTAGAATTATTAATGTGTCTGTTGGCCAATGGTGCATGTTTGGATAAAGGTCAACTTTGGTAACTTTTGATGGATGTTACTAGAAGGCTCTTTTTCCTGAACTGTAGGGGCACTGTTTTGTATGCCTTGTTCCCTTAGCACATGTGGTTTGGAGATATTTTCTCCTGTTTCATAGGGCGCTTTCTCACTGTCCCATCTTTCCTTCATTCCTTCGTTCCTTCGTTCGTTCCTTCCTTCCTTACTTCGTTTCTTCCCTCCCTTCCTCCCTCTCTCTGTCTCTCTTTTCCCCCTCCCTCCCTTCCTCCCTCGCTCTGTCTCTTTCCCCCTCCCTTCTTTCCTCCTTCTCTCCCTTCCTCCCTCCCTCCCTTTCTTTTCTCAATTTTTAAAAATTTATTTATTTGCTGGACAGTGGTGGCACATGCCTTTAATCCTAGCACTCGGGAGGCAGGGGCAGGCATATCTTTGTGAGTTCAAGGCCAGCCTGGTCTACAAGAGCTAGTTCTAGGACAGGTTCCAAAGCTATAGAGAAACTGTCTCGAAAAACAAACAAGCAAAAATAGTTTATTTATTTTATATCCTTTATATCCTGACCACAGTTTCCCTTCCCTCCCATTCTCCCCCATTCTTTCCTCCATCCACACTCCCACCCCCACCCCCAATTCACTCCTCCTCCATTTCTGTTCAGGAAAGGGCAGGCCTCCCATGGATATCAAGAAAACGGGGCATATCAAGTTGCCATAAGACTAAGCACCTCCCCATGTATTAAGGCTGGGCAAGGCCTTAATATGAGGAGCAGGGTCCCAAAAGTGAGCAAAAGAGTTAGAGACAGCCCATGCTCTCACTGTTAGGAGTCCCACAAGAAGATCAAGCTTTATAACTGTAACATATATGTAAGGAATCTAACTTAGTCCCATGCAGACTCCCTGGTTGTCAGTTCAGTCTCTGTGAGCCCCTATGAGCCCAGGTTAGATGATTCCTTGTGTTTTCTTGTGGTGTCCTTGACCCCTCTTGTTCCTATGATCCTTCCTGCCCTGAGCTCTGATGTCACATATTTCTTAGGTTGCACAGATGCTATCTAGTTTGAGATATCACTGGTCTTATTTTTTTTGTCAGATTTACCATCGTGGATCACAGCTAAGAAACACTCACCAAGACTAATGTCATGAAAATTCTCTGCTTTTCTCCTAAGACTGTTAGAGGTTCTGGTTTTCTCACCTTTGAGCCTTCGCTCCATTTGAGTTGATTTTTGTGTGTGCTGTGCAGCAAGGGTGTAATCTTATTATTTTCTGTGTGGATATCAGTGTTTGCAACACCATTTTTTGAGTCAATACTTTCCTCATGTTCATTGTATATGTGTGGGTTTATGTCAGGGTTTTTTTTTAATGTTTTTATCAGTTCCTTAAGAAATTCATGCAGTGTATTTTGCTCATATCCGCCCCCCCCCCCAGTTTTTCCCAGATCTATCCTACCTCCATAATCCCTCCTTATGTCGATTTTTTAAATTTTAAACAAATTTAATGCAAGAAGTTATCACTAATAAGAATATTATATAGTGGTAAAGGAATCTATTCCCCAAAAGGTCAAAACAACTCTGGTGTGCAACGCTAGTATGCAGCTAGCATTAGAATTTCCAAATACATAAGACACAGTGATGAGTGAACTGAATTGAGAAACAAGCAGATACATTCTTATAGTGGGAAATATCAAGACAACTCACCCAGTAGATGACAAATCAAACACAAAATCAGTAGGAATGTAGAAGACTGGGGTGACACTATCAATCAACTTGAATTAAATGACAGCTCTTGTGTTAACTGAACAATTGAAATAATTGACAATCGAATTAATTCCTCCATACAGCTGAAAACCCATTGTCATACAAGGATTCATGTCAGACTGTTATAACAGCTTTGTTTCCAATAATCAAAATGTGAATCAAAATTTCCTTCAGTGGCAAAGAATGGCTGCATTTATGGAATGGAATACTGTTCAGTGATATCAAAACTATGCAGAGACTCAAATGAGCCTACAATGACTACTGTGAGTGAAGTAATCCATTCTAAAATGCTGTAAGTACTATAGTCTTCTGTTTGTTTATCTGATATTCCATAGAAATTTTTGTTAGGTGGTCTTTGACTCTTAGATCTGGGTATTGTCAGCCCAGATGAGAAAATTTTTATTTAAACTACATATGCATATATATATACATAGAATTATGTATAAGTTTTTATTTAGATTAATAGCACAATCCCTTTTGTCTTTTTAGACATCTTTACTATTTTTTCACCCTCCTTCCTTCCTTTTATATTTATCTCCCTCCTCCTCCTTTGAGAATTGCTTATAATGTATTTTGATCATGCTCACCCTCATTTCTCTTCCAGCCCCTCTCAGATCCACCTCACCTTCATAATACCTACTTCATGCCCATTTTATTATTATTTTTGAGATTATAATATAATTGCATCTTTTACTTCTTCTCTTCTCCTCCCTGCAAACCCTCCTATATGCCCCCTTGCTCTCTTTCAAATTCATGGCCTCTTTTTTATTAATTGTGTTACATGGCGATATGTGTATGTGTAAATAAATCATTAAGTCCAATTTGTGTTGCTGGGTTCTTTGTTATTATTATTCCATTGGTCTATGTCCATTTACTATTCTTTTTCCTGGTACCATACTGTTTCGATTACTATAGATTTGTAATATATTTTAAAATAAGAAATTTGATGCCTTTAACTTTGTTCTTTTCCAGAGTTTCTTAGAATAGTAGGTGCTTTCGTAGTTCTTTATTAATTCTAAGACAATTTTCTTCTATTTATACTTAATCTATAGACACCTCTGGTTAATATGATTTTAACAATGTTTGTCTTTTATTTAAAAAATGACTTTTTATTTGTGTCTAATTTCTTTCAGCAATGTAATTTTATCACATAAATTTTCTTTCTCTTGTGTTATTTCCAAATTTGACTGCTCTCTGATAGCACTGATTGTCAGATAGCAAGGAGGTGACTTAGTCCGTTTGGACCTGGAAGCCCACCCAGCATCCTTTCCGCCTCTCCATGTCTTCCAGCAGCTTCTATCATCACTGTCAACCTTGTTTCAGGAGAGTCTTTGCCTACACACCGAGAAGCCACCTTACCCAGGCACATCCCCGTATTCACCTTTCACGAATGTCATCTCACAGCTCTCTGGGTATTTATCTACTCTTAAAGACTTTTGATGAGCATTCTGTGTCCCCTCCTCTCACCCATTTCCAGTCTACTTCCAGCATGATGTCCTTTCTAAATTTCGTGCTTCCAGTGTCTTAACCTCTGCTTGGAATTTTTCTTTCTGTATTTTGTCACCCATTTATTCTTACAGTGATACAGTTGACTTATGTTTGATAAATATATTTCTACTTCCCAAACAACAAATTTAGATTTGTTCTCTGTCCAGCCCCAGAGGCCCATCCTTCCAGTTGACTTGCTCAGGTAACAGATGACTAGTGAGTTGCTGTGGGAGCTCCTTCAGCCAATAGCCTTTAAGATACCAGCCCACTTGGGCATGGCCTCTTATACTATAAATGCTGATGTAAAGCACATACTAGCTCTCTTCCAGCTGCTGGATTTGGTTCCTGTTCCTCGTTCATGCAGAGGACTGTGATCTGTGAATCTATCCCTAAATAAATAATCCATTATTATACTCAATTCTGAGCTAGTGTGGGATTTCTTTTTAGCATCCATCTTCAGTGAGTCAACTCCATCTTGACATGATTCCACATCATTCTTTCACTGTGGATACATTGACCTTTTCACTTGGCCCCTAGCATACTGATTGACAGCTATGTTCTTACTCTTGTAGTTCACTCTCCCAGCCCACTGCCAGGTGGTTAAATTTTCCTTGTAAACCTCAACTCCATTACTTCTTTGTATCTGCCCATTTGTGTGGGCAAGCACAATGAGAAAAAATAAACTCGTACAGTGGGACCTGCTATCTTAATTTTACGTTTTAGATATGATTTGTATTAGCAGCTTCTCTCATTGCTCTCAAGCACCTACGAGAAGCAACTTAGTGAAGGAAAGAGTTAGTTGTTTTGCTCACAGTGTGGTGAGGGACGCATGGAGATGAGGGTAGTGGCAGCATGAAGCTGAGAGAGCATGCATTTCAGTGTGTGAGGAAGCAGAGTTGCAGATGCAGCAGCCCCCAGCTGGGATAAAGTCCATGCGATGGGGCCACTCACATCCCGGGAAGGCTCTTCTCCTTTAACCAATCATATCGGGAAGCTGCATATCCTAAGGTGTGGCTTTCTACTGCTCTAGGTATTCCTTAATCCATTCAAATTTGCTAGCAAAACTAACCATCTCAGGCTTCCAATAGTCCCAGAAAACCTAACATTCTTTCTCCTATGTTATTTTTCTTCTTAAAAAGCTAAATATCACAGAGAAAACCTGTCTCAGCCCCCCAAAAGTTAAATATTACAAACGTTATTATCTATTCTTAGCTCTTTGACTTTTTTTTTCAGCTCAATTTGCTTCTCTGATGCTGTGATAAACACTGATCAAAACCAGCTTGGGGAGGAAAGGATTTATTTCATTTTACTGCTCACAATCTATCACCAAGAAAAGACAAGGCAGGAACCCGGAGGCAGGAACTGAAGAAGAAACCATTGAGGAATACAACTTACTCTCCAAGGCTTGATCAGCCTGATTTAAAACAACTAAGAACCACCAGCCCAGGGGCCACAGAGCCCACGATGGGCTGGGCCCTCCCACAGAGTCATGAATCAAAGAACTGCCCCTACAGACTTGCCCACAGGCCAATGTGATGGAAAGCCCAGATGAGGGTCCCGCTTCCCAGGTGACTCCCATTTGTGTCAACTTGACAAGAATTAATCAGTGCAGATATCAAAACTGAAAATTCTAGTCTGAACTGAAAAATGAATTACAGAATAATCACCACACAGAATATTCTATTTTGGCACAAATTTTTAACTTATTTATGTTTGTGCTATTTTATATTTCAGTACAACCGAGGGATTAACCTTTATACATGAAGTGTACAAATCTTGTACTCTTTTTAAATAAACTTATTCTTATGCCTTTTCTTGTTTTGAATGCAATGCTTCTTTAACAAGAACTGCTTCTAGCTCAGCTTGGTGGCCCAAGCTTTCAATCCCAACACTGAGGTCTGCAGATTTCTCTGAGCTCAAGAAAAGCCTGGCCTACATAAGTGAGTTACAGGATAGCCAGGGCTACTAGAGAGACCTTGTCTCAAAAAAAAAAAAGAAAGAAAAGAAAAAAAAGAAAGCAAAAAGACCAAAATCAACAAAAGAATTTTTTTTTATTTTCAAACTGATAAGAACTGAGATGAGACATATTGGGGGGGGGAGGTAGAGAGAGAGAGAGAGAACAGGAGAACTGAAAGGAGAGCAGGGGGATGTGTGAGATTAATCACTTTGTGTCTGATTCTGCATCAATCTCCTGAAGGGATGAATAATATGGTTCTTGTGTTTCTCCTAACTTTAAAAGTTCTCACCCCATAAATCAACCAAAGCAATCAAGTGAAAGAAAGGTTGCTCTGCTTTTGACTCCTGTGTTACTCGGCTAGAATGTGTAACTCGGTGCGTCGTTCTCAGTGTGCAGTTCTGAACTCTTCCTTAGTTCACTTACACCACTGACTTTGGAAGGAACCACCTCCAGGTTTTCATAGGGAGTGGGCAGCACCTGGTGATGAAAACTCGTGACTGAAATGCTATATGTAGTCAATGCTAACTTTCTTGATTAAGTGCTGTACCTCCTGCCCCACTGGGGAGAAATTTTAATGAACTTTTTCAGTGTTCACCAAGTGTTTGGTCCTTGGCCTCTGATATGCTGAGATTGCTCCCTGGTTATTCTTTGTGCATCAGCTGAGAAGCTGAGTAAGTGAAGGTCGGATTCAGCACACTGCTTCCATCTGAGGTGACAACGAACAGATAAATTATTCTCAGCAAGGTAAGAAGTTTTACAAGCACACAGCAGAAACAATTGCTATCTTTTACTGCAGATTTCAAAAGGGATGAGGAAATGCACTGGATTAATTAGACACGAATGTTTCTTCTCAGGCTCAACTACCACATTAAAAGTCCTTATACTGTTTTAGGAATAGGATGGACTTCCCAGCCCCTATAACACAAACTCATCCCTACAGAAAGGCCTTTCCTCTGCCGTGTCTTTCTCTCTGGCTAGCCTTCTTCTATCTTTTGTTTCATTTCATCTGACTCCTTTTTTCAAGATGCTATCTTTACCCTTTGGTCCTGTCCCCTCTTTGCGTGGATCTGAGTCTAAAGAGCGGAAGTCCTTTATTCTTACTGAGGACTGGAAGATTTCCATTCTCCCAGATACTGACTCAAGGAAGCCCCTCAAATGAGTTTTTAAAAACTTTATTTCTTTTACTTTTATTTTTAGTTTTCTGAGACAGGGTTTCTCTGTGTATCTTTGGTTATCCTGGAACTCACTCTGTAGTCTAAGCTGGCCTTGAACTCACAGAGATCCATCTGCCTCTGCCTTTGCCTTCCAAGTGCTGGGATTAAAGGCGTGTGCCACCAGACCCAACTACTCTATTTCTTTTTTTAAAGAACTTTATCTCTTTTCTCCCAAGCCTACGTATATTTTTAAACATATTGTAAATCATTTAGAGGGTTTTTTCATCTGCACCTGTCTTTATTGTATATCTCTATCTTTTTCTGACCACATGAGTCTTTTAATCTGCTAAGTGATATGACTGGGGATGAAAGTTGTGGTTTTGGCAGCTGGTTCCACCCCATTCCTTAGCTTTTTGAGAGTCTAGCTTCATGGCAGAGGTACTGGCAGGAGCCACATCTATTGACACAACTCTGGAGTTTCTAGGTCCATGCAACCACCAAGAAGCCTGATGCCAGCCACTCATAAACACCATTTAAGTGTTTGGTGGCAGAGCCTCTTAAAGGAGCTGCAAGGTTTTTGCCACTAACGCTGAGTCAGAAAGCCTCTCTTAAAGGAGCCATGGTTCTGCTCGCTGCCAGCAAACAGAGCCTACAAGATGGTGTGCAAGAGGAGATGGCAGTTGATAAAGCAAGAGGCTCCTCATTGGGAAGTGGGAAGCAACACTATATAGAATATTAACAGACTGAAGCAAAAAAAAAATGGTCACCAAAATTGGCACAGAAAAAGCATTTGACAAAATCCAGTGACTTACATGATAAAAATCACTCAACAAACTAGAAATAGAAGAGACATTTCCCAGCTGGATAAAGGGCACTATAACCCCCACAGCTAACATTCTATGTCATGGCAAAGAACTGAATGCTTTCAACCAATGAGAAAGAAAAGAAAAAGAAAGGGCTGCCATCATTTTTATTTAACATTGTGTTGTGACACTCTACCCATGATCATTAGGGAAGAACAGATAAAGTCCAACAAACTGTAAAGGAAGGAGCAAAACCCTCTCTACTCAGAGATCATCTGGTCCTCTGGGTGAAACTATGCCAAACAATCTAAACTTTGACAGATGGGCAGTTAGTAAAGCGAATGTTTTTCTTTTGTCCTTGGGGGGACTTGTTTAGTGGGAATGAGTTGAGATTTAGAGGGAATAAAGGGGGTATCTTTGAATTTATCAAAATTTTGAGAAATATCATGTGAAAATCACTAAAATTCTTATGTACTTGCTCCTTCATGAATTTTATCTAGAAAACACTTCTTACTTTGATTGTGTGCCTTCACTGATGTCTCTGCCCTCTTATGAAAGTAAATAATGACAGCAAGGCTAGCAATTAACTGTGATTCCAAAATTATATCACATGCAAGAACCTAGCTGGTAGTCTTAAGTGATAAATTAGGAGTTGGAGTTGTTTCAATCCAACACTTTCAGGATGGGCAGATGTGGACTCATAAAGAAGAGCAAACCTGGGTTTTTTCAGAACCCACCACCTCCAGCACACTGCTTGTGGGTATTGATCTTTAGAGCTGAAGGCACTCAAAACCAGCAGATAAGGAAGGATTCTCTGAACCACCTCTGTAGACTTTACAGGCAGGTCATTAAAATCACAATCAGGAAGATGCGCTACCTCAATGGGAAGAGAACATTTGTTGCACCAGGGAGGGAGTCTACACAGGACCTGTGCACACAAATGTATAAAACACATACTCATCAGAAGTCCTTCCCTTCATTTTAATAAGCATTCCACAGTTTACTTGTCCAGCCTTCAGAATCATCGTGTGTGTGTGTGTGTGTGTGTGTGTGTGTGTGTTAGAAAGAATGGTTTTGACTTTCCCTTTAGAACTACCATATATGTTATAAAAATATATCTGAATCTATATGGATTTCTTTTTCTGCCAATATTCTTTCTTTAGTTTACTTCTAATGCCCAAATGTGGACATTTTCCTTCCTCTGTACTATTCTGGTTTGAGAGATTAGTTATATGAGGTTGATGCTGCTTGCAAATTCTCTATTAATATTTAGGGAAATTTTCAAACAAAAATGAAATGTCCACAATGTAAGTATAAGGAGAATTCATTGCTTGCCTAATATGTTAAAAGGACAAGACACACTGATGATGGCATGATTACATCTGTAACAAATACTCAGTTTCCCTAAGTTTCAGAAATCTAATTTGGGGGAACAAAAGAAATTCAATCAGTTCCATGTTTCTGGAGATGCTCCCTTCAAACTGATATTACTCTAGTAGGAGGTGAGGTTTTAATAGTCTGTGTTGTTTGGGGAGTCTCTTGGATCCCCTGACCAACAACTGGAAGGGAGGTTTCCCATGGTGGGCACTGCAGTTTCTGTTACATAGGCTATGACTCTTGAAAGAGATTGTTATCACCCGATGTGGCCTAACTCTATTTAAACTATACACACACACACACACACACACACACACACCTAAGATTATAAAGCAATGTGTCTGCCTATGCCTTTTCCAAACATCTTTAATGTTATTTATCTCTCCTTTCTCTGTCCCTTTTTATTTCCTTCGCCTCCTCTTCCTACCTAGTTAACCTTGCTGTTTTTTCTTTTCCTTCTTCATAGCTCCTCCATCCTATTAGCCCCATCTCTATAGTGCTTCCTTCTCCCAACCCCATCCTCATGTTTCCCTTTTAATTTCCTACTTTCTATGGTTATTCCAGGTTACATCCTCAAATCTAAGGATTTGGAGCCGGGATCTACAATAGAAGATAAAACATGTGGCATTTGTCTTTTTGACTCTGAGTTATCTCACTCAGTATATCTTCCAGTTCTGTCCATTTACCTGTAAGGTTCATGGTGTCATTCTCTTTACAGCTGAATAGAATTCCATCGTCTATATCTACCAAGCACACTATATATTTTCACCATATTCAACTCTATCCCCTCTCGTTACTATCCCAGTACCCTTCCCCTTCCAAGAGTCTCCTATCTTCTCCAGTGCCCCTTCTTTTTTCATATATAATGTGTATTGTGTATGTGTGTATTGTTTTGTATATAAAATCTTGGATCTTCAAATGGAAGGAAACATGATTTTATGGTATTTGACTTCTGAGCTTATTCTATTTGATTAAGATAATGATCTTCAGTTGCAAGAATTTTCCAGCAAACTATATAATTTAATACATTTTATCATTGAATAAAACATGGCATGTACGTGTGTATGCACCTGTGTAGGGGCCAGAAATTGATGTTGTGTGTCTTATCCTATTTCCTGTCACTTAATTTTTCTAGACATGCTCTGTAACTGAATTTAGGGTTCACAGATTTATCAAAACCAGTTATCCCTAGCTCCAGAGATCTTCCTACCTCTATTTCCCCAGAGCTAAGATTACCGGTGTGGGCCAAGATGACCAGCTTTTGACATGGACACTAGAGATCTGAGCTCAGGCCCTCACATTTGTGTGGCAGCCACTTTGCTGACTGAACTCTCTCCTCAGATCACCAGTGCACTTTTCATTTTCAATTGAGGAAAATGACAAAGCATACTTTTCATGTTTATTGACCATTTGTATTTTATGTTTTGAGAAATCTTTGTTCATTTTTTATTCCATTCATTCATTGGGTTGGTTAGCTTTCTTATTATTTAGTTTTTTTCCAGTTCCTTATGTATTTTGGATGGGTCCAAAATGGATACGACTTGGCTTTCATACTATAGTAAGTACAACTGGCAAATTTTCCTTGGCACACCTTGGACCCTGGCACCTTAACTCTGTGATTTTGTGGCACTAATGAGTCCCACTTCAGTTTATGGCTTGGACAAAAGTCCCCCATGTGGAACACTGTGTTTCTGACGTAGGATTACTCCCTCTGGCTAAAGGTATTTTGTATTTCAGGATGACCATTTCTGTGGGTTCCCAGGATGTACCCATGCAAGAAGTGACCTATGTCTTTAAATACATTAAATTGTTTTTTCAAAATGGCTTGATATTGCTGCTTGCTCAATTCAAATGCCCAGAGAAGAGGATTTTGCTGGTATCTGTACTGTATTCCATCTTCAAAATTTCTGTCTGGTTGGAATGCAAATTGTCTACCATTGGCTGTACTTTTCTTTAGACTTACTATTTATTTTTAGTTTATGAATATGGATGGTTGTCTCTATGTAGGTGTGTGTGTCATGTGCTTGCTGTGTGCCCAAAGAGGCCAGAAGAAAGTCTCAGGCTCTTACAAGCCACCACGTGAGTGCTTGGAACTGAATCCTGGTCCTCAGCAAGAGCAGGGCTCTTAATAGCTGAGCCATCTCTCCAACTCCCAGGTTGTGCTTCTTGACTTTTTGTTTTGTTTCTGTTTCCTGTTTGACCTCTTTCCTTCTCTTTGCTTTCCAGGGATGTTCATTTCATTCTTTCTTTCTCACTCTCCATCCTCTGTAAGTTATCTCTCAGTGTTGATTTTTTGAGTTTTTCTGCTGTAAACATGGTTCCAACCCTCCGATGTTGCACTCTGCACTCAGAGGAGATCGGTGCCTTGTGGAACCTTCTGGAACATAATACTGAACTCCCTCCTGTTCTGTTTTCTAGAGGTTCCATTCTCTCTTCACTATCGAAACTAGCATTTTTCTATCATCACCTTCCTCATAGGACACCTGTTTTCAACCATTTTGCATAATTTCAACCTGTTTGAATGAAATGCAACATTTCAACCTGTTTGCATAATTTGCTATCCAGCACTTCTGGTAGTTAATATGGTGGGTGTCATGCACTATCTTCCAAGCCCATGCTTGTCGCCAGTATATTCAATTCATGGTTTACTCTCCCATTTGATTTTTCTCTAACTACCTCTGGCCCTCCAGCTCTACTCATATGGTGTCACGTGACTCTGATTTTGTAGTGCCAATGTGCACTACTAGAGAAATCCTGCCCTTCTATCACTGTTGCTTCCATGGAGCTTAAAAGTCACAGCTCCAAGGAAAGGTAACTTGGCCTAGTTGGTCTCAGCTGGAATATGCTTCCCATTCAAAATGAGGGCCTACACTCAATCTGCTACTCACAAAAAAGGATGGGCATGGTGCCAAACACTTGTCACCTCAGAGCTGGGAATGTGGAGAAAGAAGGATTTCTGAGGCCCTCTGGCCAGCCAACCTAGCCTAATTAGAGTAACAGGTCTCTGTGAGAGGTTCTGTCTCACAAAACAAAGTAACACAATAGCACCCAAGGTTGTTTTCTGTCCCCCACCACACACGGTGGGATGGGAGAGAAAGAAGGAAGAGGAAGGAGGAAGAAGGGAGAAGAAAAGAAAATGATAATGATGATGATGACAACCTTTATGCTCAAAGCATTTTGCTTACTTCGAGGGACTTCAGCATTATCCAAACACTGAGTTTGTTGACAAAAACTTAGAGATAGACAATGTAAAGTAGGAAAGGTCTGTGACTGGTGGTCGATATTTTTGTTGGTTTGTTTTAAACTCCTGATTGTTTTATGGCAGTAGAGGGGAGTTGTGATGTAGATAATTCAAACACTATTTGCTTTTGTCTTTCTAGAGGACCTTAGCATTACAGGGATATGGACAAGCCAGATTATTCTGAAATTCAGAACTGTTTGGAAAGTATATTCTATTTACTTCTACTGCAAAAAAATATTTTTGAGGAAAAGGTTTATCCTGCTAACCCGAATTTTGTTTTCCACATCAAAAGTACAATGGCTTGGAGAGTGTTACCTTCCACTTCCTTTGGTTCTTTTTTTAAACTCACAGTCATTTTAATCCATACTGGCCTGGCTGCAGGCAAACTCACTGGCTCTAGCTTATAAGGTTGATCCTGGTAGTAGTAACATTAGTAGGCAAGCTTGCACTGTGCCTACCTCTTGTCAACTTGACTTAAATTTTTACTTCAATAATTTTCAAACACAGTTCTTTTCTAACAAAGACTTCGCATAAGTAATTTCTTGCATAAATAGCACCAAATGTTTCCCTAAGAAGAAGAATGTACCTTCCATCGTTTCGAGCTGGATGCCTGCTGCCGGGCACTGCTGGGGTTGTGGAGGTGAGCAGTAGACAGCACCCCAGGCCACTTGTCCTGATTGTGTCTCTTGTGGGGAGATAAGGCACTCAGCTTTAGGTCTTTGCCATGGTACCACAGGGGTGGGAAGTGGCAGACAAAATTCAGCATGCACAGAGGATGAATGGCTGGATGGGATGATATTCTAGAAAGGGGGCTTTGGAGTACTTTGTAACAAAGGCATGAAACTCATGGATACCTGGGTAAAATTATTTCCTTAAAGGGGAATAGCGTTGTGCAAAGCAACAGGGGACAGTTCCCTCCTCTGTAGGGAAACAGCGCAGGCAGGGTAGGGATGAAACTTCAAGGTTGCAGAAACTGGTCACAGATGGTCTGGTAGAACATTGAAGGGATACACATTTTTTTTTCTGACTGAGAGGCACCATCATCAAGATTTTAAGGGAGAGAATGGAAATGTGTAAAAGATGTGTCAAAGCCGAGAAGCCAATGATAATGGCACTGGGACCTATCTCTTCTGCATGGATTGGCTTTTTGGGAACCTACTCTATATGGATGCAAGCCTTCCTAGGCTGGGAGGGAGGGGTGAGGGCCTTGGGCTTCCCACAGCGCAGGGTACCCTGCCCCCTCTTAAGGAAGCAGGGGGAGGGAGGAGGGGTAGTGGGGGAGCAGGAGGGGACTGGGAGAAGGGGAGGAAGTGTAAATGTTTGAATGAAAAATAAAAGAATATGGGGAAAAAAAAGATGTGTCAAAGATCATAAAACCAATATTGCCTAGTCCAGGATTCTCTCGTTTCCCTTTCCTCTTTTTTTTCTCCTTCCCTGTCCCCTTCTCTTTTCTCTTCTCTCAATTCTCTCTCTTTGTCTTTTAAATTCTGTCTTGCTTTGTGGCCCAGGATATCCTGGACTCTCAATCTTCCTGCATCAGCCTCCTGAAAGTGAGGTGTGTGCTGCCATACCCAGGTTCCACCATTCTCTTAACTCTGGGATTCCTATAAGATGTGCTCCTGAGGTAAATTTAAAGAGAAACTCTTGCCAAGCCTTGGAGGAATCTCACTAGAGATTGGCCAGGCCACTCTTGTGGTGCTTGAAGTCCTTTCTTAATTCTACCAATAAAGAAGGGTTTTCTTTTGGTTTTTCTAAGTGTGAAACAAGAGTTTTTTAAATCCCCCTGTTACTTTCAACACTGTAATCTGTCTGTATAGTAGTGTAGTAAGAGACCACTTGTTAGTTCCTGGCTTGTCAGCCCTGAAATAACCACACAGAAACTGTATTAATTAAATCACTGCTTGGCCAATTACTTAAGCATATTGCTAGCTAGCTCTTACATCTAGAATTAACGTATCTCCATTATTTTATATTTTACCACGAGGCTCATGGCCTACTGGCAAGGTTTTGTCACGTCTGTCTCTGGCAGCTCCATGGCTTCTTCCTGACTCTGTCTCCTTTCTCCCAGCATTCAGCTTAGTTTTCCCCACCTAGCTCTAATCTACCCTAACACGGGCTCAAGACAGTTTCTTTATTAACCAATGGTATTCACAGCATATAGAAGGGAACCCTACATCATAGTAGTTTACCAAAGTTGCCACATACACCACAGGTCCAACAACCTAACAGCTGATACTTACTCTCCAATAGTTCTGGAGGATGGAAGTCCAACTAGATGTTGTCAGGCATTCTGAGGCCTCTGCCCTGCCATATAGATGGCTGTCTTTTCCCTGTGACTATAACTTCTATGTATGTGTTTATAACCTAACTTTTTCTCATGGGAGATACCAGTTATATTTCTTTAAAGACCCTATCTCCAAATAGTCATATTTGGAGGTACTGAGAATTAGAAGTGTGAGTTTTGGCGAGGTGCAATTCAAGCCCCAACAACCTGTAGTCCCTATTTTCTTACGTCATTCTTGCTATGATTCTAATCTATAAGAAAATGTGTGTGGGAGGGATGATAATCACATCTCCCTGTTTTCAGAGCAACCTTCTGGAAGTGTACCTGGAAGAGGAGCATGATGTATCCTGAGATCGTCACTAGAATATTTGCCCTTTGTGCCTCTTCCTCAGATCGATCCTTGCCCCACCTCCAGTTCACTGCTGCTTCTCATACGGAACTCCAAGGCACTGCCTCAGAGGCATTGGTCAAGCACACTGCCCACCCTTCCCCATGAACCCAGCACAAAGCACATGGAGGCATGGAGGCATGCCACACCTGTTGAGGAGACGATGCTAATGCCACTGAGCTATCCCATAGCAGAGAGAATGAGTGGAATATGCTTTCAACAAGATACTGAGAGTTCAGGATTTTCTAATTTGGAAGCCCAGGTGTAGAATCATGGTATGACCCGGAGTTCTGAGGTCTCCTGCAGACTTCCTAGCTCCTTAAGTCTCCATAGGAGAGAACCGTTAGCTGAAGCCCCATACCCCTGCCTCAGTGCACACAATTCTTACAGCTCCTTGCCTGGCCTCCTTTGGGGTTTGTTCTCAGCAGTGTCTGTCACAAAGACTTTTCGAATATTGACTGTAGCTGTCATATAATGCAACCTTCCCTGGCTATCTAGAAAATAAATTATAATGCAACCTTCCCTGGCTATCTAGAAAATAAATTATAATACAACCTTCCCTGGCTATCTAGAAAATAAATTTTAGCTAAACTTGCCTCAGAGACAAAGTTAATGGTATATAATTTTATAGGGAAAATCTTAACATAAGCTTCACAGTCTTTTATGTTAGTTTAATTATGATAGTGTGATCATTATAATAATTTCAATAATTACAGTATTTTTGTGGTAACTTAAATGATAAATTCTTGTGTCTCTTTTGTAGATCTAGATAAACCATAATTTCACTCAGTAAGAACCCTGATCTTATTTTATTTTAATTTTTCCAATTGGTGGAATTTAAGGTACTTATCTGAAGAGGAAATTAAAACAATATCTCGAGCAGAATTTTACAGTTTTGCTTTTGATTCTGTAATTTACACCGTGATAGCATTTACTGTTAAACCTCAAGATAAACATTAAAGTTGTCTATACGCTATGGTATTTATTATTTTCCAAACACAGCACTAAGATTTAATAGTCACATTGAAATTTATTACCCTTCCTTTATAGATAGGGAAACTGAAGCTTTGATAGATAAAGTACCTTTTGTAGAGCCACAGAGCACATAAGCAAAAGGAAGGTGAACTGCGCAAGGCAAATCATGTTGGTTAGACTTCTCCAGGATGTGATGGTGCCCGGTGGGGGAAGCTAGCCATTGCACTTCTGTCATCCGGAAGGCTGAGCCGACAAATCAACAGGTAAAGCAGGTAAAAGATGTAGTTAAACAGGCAGCGAACACTGTAAAAAGCAACCGAAATCAATGCCCCATCCCCGGTGTGTGGACAGCATTGCAGAGCAGGTGAGCTGTGGAAAACATCCAAGTGGAGCCGACTTTCTCACCTTCGTCCATGAGTATAAAAATAGAATGTGCTTTGCTGCCAGGTGCTGCGCAAACACAGGCAGAAAATGCCCGGATGGCTTGTCAGTAGCAGGTAGCCATACTGGACAGCAGATAACTAGACTATAGTCACTCTGAAAAGAGGGAGCAAACAAGGCCCTGGTTAGCAGTGCTTAGAGCCGGAATGCAGAGAAGACAGGCCACCCTCAAGGGTGATTTGTGGCTGCCATCCAGGACCCCCTTGGGAAGGTTGGCCTGTCCCCAATCCAGGCTGACGGTCAGCCTAGGCACAGGATTGAGTGAAGGAGGGAGGACCTCAGAAGTCGAATTCCTGATAATCTAAAATATGAGCAAAAATAAATTCAAGACTGAATGAAAGGCCTTTTCAAAAGTTTTGATTGTGATAAACCTTTGAAAACATGTCAGATGGCTAATAAGTGAAAATAATCAGGGCTTTATGACCCCAGGAGAAAATTTAGTATCTGCCCTGAGATTTGTGTTTGAGTTTGGGAGAATCAGGAAAAGCTTAGAAGTAAGATTTTTATCTTCCGTTCCAAGGGCATTGTGACAACATGCCTAGCTTGCTCTGTGAATGTATTTGGAATCTAAATCTAATCACATGCAGACTTGATGATAGGTTTTCTAAACATTCAAAATGGGGTCGATTAAAAAAGCCCTTAGATGATTAAATCTGTATACAAGAAGAACAACAAAGGCACCATAGGCTGTGGCTCTCTGCACCTGTTAGCAATTCAGGATGAGCACAAAGGGGGCAGAGAGGGAAACAACCCACTAAAATCGCAGCTCAATAGAAGTTAGACAACCTGAGCAGTGCAGAAGCCATCTCAACCACATGCACGGGTGCTGAAAGCATCTCTAATAAGTTACAAAACCTGGTACCACCATTTCCACACCAAACTGAATCATCACTTTCTGCTGACAGTATCGTCAATAACTAATGAATCATTTCTGTTATTACCATGCTCGGATGAACTAAAGAAGGTATTCCGCATTATTCATATTTCTGTGCCTGCTTCCTAACGTGCATCCAAACATGTTTCTGAGGAATTTTTCTCTGCACAATTACAAACAGCCTTCGAGTGCTATTTAATTTTAATGTAAACATCACATAGTTGGGATAGTGGTTGCTTATAATGGTTGTTGAACAGTACAAGGAAAAAATTGATAAATATATTTATAATGCCTACCAAAGAGGCTTTATAGCTCTTAAGAGAGTCATACTGACTAGGACATACTCTTTCCTGGAAGACAGATATGTTAGCTGAGGAAATCTGTGTTGCCTTTCTGAAAGAA
The DNA here is from genome assembly GCA_004026605.1 of Ondatra zibethicus. Classification (NCBI taxonomy): domain Eukaryota; kingdom Metazoa; phylum Chordata; class Mammalia; order Rodentia; family Cricetidae; genus Ondatra; species Ondatra zibethicus. Next base: position 136,070 of record PVIU01001362.1, read on the forward strand.
ATGTGAAACCAATCACACTGCTACTTGATTGGCTTTCTGGAGGCTATGCTGAAAACTCACAAACTGAAAGTGGATAGAGGAAATAATTTTGATTTCCTAAAACCATATTTATTTGGATGAGATATTTTAGAAGCACACCATGTTAGTGGGTTGCCTAGTTAACTGAGACTGCCTCAGCTTCATTCTATAACATACATATGCCTCTTCCACAGTTTAACAAGAAAAAAGTCATTTATATATTATGGTATATGTACTTTTCCAAACACAGTACTAAGTCACCTGATTTAATAGTCATATCAACCAACGATTGAAATGTATTACCCTTACTTTATAGATAGGGAAACTGAGGCTGTGGTAAGCATTAGACATGGGGCATAGGAGAGATCTGCAGATCTTGGACACTTCTATAACCATTAAAATTTTTATCACTAAGAGAGACATACATAGATCTAATCTACATGGGAAGTAGAAAAAGACAAGATCTCCTGAGTAAATTGGGAGCATGGGGACCTTGGGAGAGGGTTGAAGGGGAGGGGAGAGGCAGGGAGGGGAGCAAAGAAAAATGTAGAGCTCAATAAAAATCAATAAAATTTTTTATCACTAATATGTATATTAAGAAGATACTGTGGTACAAGATCATAAGTACTGAACACGACAACCCTCTGCAGTCCAGAGCATAGCTCTTCCTCACGGGGACTCTACATATACACAAATTCTTTGCTGTTCACTCTCTGAATCTGATGTGCACATTGTCACACTCCTGTACCTCCTCCATCCCTAGTCTGTCCTTCTGACCAAGGCATCTACTAAGGTGCCTTGTCTGCTCTCTTCTTGTGTTTTTAAGATTTAAAAGTTTTGACCTTTTCTTTGGACATTTCTTTGGAAAGTAGATGTCTGTTTTTCCAAAAAATAAAGAAAATTTTAACAGAACTCTCTTTAAAAGAGGGGTGTTAGAAATAACACCTTAGGGTTCATTTTCAAAGGAACCTTGAAAGCTACAAATGAAGTCCAAACACCACAGTCCTACTAATGCCTACTAGTATATCTATCCACCTCCTAAATTCTACTAAGCTATCCCCTCACCCAAACTAGAAGTTTAGAGTCAAAACATACAGCCAAACTTGCCTGTGGGTTCATGTGTCTGATACATTTTAACAGACACATATAAAATGTAGAGGCAAACTCGGAAGTAGTAATAAATCATGTTTGAAATTGTGTTAATTTATTGACAGTGGACTTTACTATCATATGAATCAGTTCTAATCACAGTTGTGTGTAGCATTGAAATAACTGGGAAGAAATACCCAGGCTCTTCTAGTTTGCACCTAAAAAGTATTTCTTATTGACCGTCACACTGGACACTTTATGAAGCCAACAAAAAATGTTAACTAACTGAAAATACATTTTGAACTTGAAATGTCTGCTTAACACAGGGCAGAAATAATTTAACAACAGGTCTCAGTGACTAGACAAGTTTGCACAATCATTTCTTTTAAGTGAATGAGAAATAATGACCAGAGTGATTGCATGAACAGCCTTGAGCAATAACAAAGAAATGTTGAATTCTAGGTGCTTCATGGAATGCCCTAAATCCCAGCATATGGGCCTCTTCTAATCTGCATACATAAATCTGCTAGGTAGTGGGAGTTGGATAAACCAGTTCTGAAAAGCTGGTAGAACTCTTAGCTGCAAAGAACAGTTTCTAAGAATGTGAAACCTGGTACCTGTGTTAGATCTTTTGTCACTAAGACAAATATCTAAAAAACTTGCTTTCAAAAGAGAAAGGATTTACATTTCTCATGATTTCAGAAGGTTCGGTCTATGCTAGCCTAGCTCCATTGTGTGAGGTGATGTCAAGGTAGAACATCCTAGCTGAGAGGACTTGGAGATGAGCAGCTCATCTCTGGCATTTGGGAAGCAAGAAGTAGAACAGGTAGGAGCCAGAGTCAAGGTTTGTCTTTCCTGGGCATGTCCCTATCTGTCTGTCTCCATTTAGTCCATGTTTCTTGTTTTCTTCCACCTCCCAATAATACATCATATTATGTATCAAACAATGGATTAATCCTTCTATGAGGTTGTTGTTATGGTAAAAATAAACCGCCACAGGTCCCCCAGTGGTGGCAGTGGGCAACAGGTCATAAGACCATGGTGGACCATGAAAGCAGCAAGACCCATGACCAAATGTTATGGTTTAGATAAAATGCTATGGTTTCCCAAGGGGCGCAGCAGCAGGCCATGAGGGCCAGCAGGTCCTAGGCAGAGAGCCACATGTGGGTAAGAGACAGAAGCCTATTAGGCATGCCATGCAGAGAAAGTGGGTATTTATTTAGTGGGTTATGGAGGGGAAAGGGAAAGGGGAGAAGGGAGAAGAGCAGAGAGAGAGAGAGAGAGAGAGAGAGAGAGAGAGAGAGAGAGAGAGAGAGAGGAGAAACAGAGGAGAAACAGAGAGAGGAGGGGGGAAGGGGAGAAGTGGGGAGAATGGAGAGAGGCAGAAGCTGCCTCTTTGGGAAAGAGATGAAAGGAAGGAACTCAGGCTAGAAGCAGAAGGAATATCCAATTGCTTCAGCAGACTGGGGAGGTAGGGAGGGAGTGGGCGGGACTTGTCTCTTAAAGGGACAGGACAGACCATTACAGTTGTAGCTCTCATGATCCATCACCTGTCAGTGATAGGATCCATCAGTTTGGGATGAAGCCAACCTCCATGAAGCTGGGCTCCCATTGTGACTGGTATTATCGTGATTTCTTAGAGGGACTCTTCTCAAAAGAACACAGTTGAAACCCTGATGGGTCCCTTCAGTGCTTGTATATACAGATTAAGATAAAGCCAAACAATGTCAATATCAAGCCATAAATAATTTAGGGAGAGATATAGAATTGCAATTCTAGTTAACAGGATGGTTTGGGGCTAGGCACTCTTAGAGATATCCATTTGTTGTGAAAATTAAACTGAATGTTACCTTGTTGGATGGAAGGATTTTTGAGGACATTTACATGACTTTTGCTCATTAATTTCTGTTCCTTCTGAGGTGAAATTTTAGCTTGTTTATCAACTTAAAAATTGTTCTGGGAGTGGAATTCCTTGTCATTCACTTTTATCTCATTACTGTGTTTTCTGGTTCATCTCTAGGCACAAATTCTACTTGACATCCTGTCTGATTATCCAGTGCTTCCCATGAAATAGCAATTAGAGAGAAAAAGAGAACTTAACATTTAGTATTCAGGATTGTCATAGGAAAAATTAGCAACCACCACAGATATTACTCATTTGGCGACCCAATGTGTTAGATCTTTGCAGTTCCACTTCCAAGATTTTTATTTTGTGTTCTGAAACCTCCAACATTTTCACTTTCCATTTTTCAATGTTATGCTCTTTAGACATGGTAACAGTACTATTAAAACATTTTTCATACTTGGCCCTGAAAATGGATGGGTAATCTTCATTATCATCTTGACTGCATTTGAAACTAAGTGGTGACACTGTCAGCATGTTTGTGAGAATGTTCCCAGAGAAGTTAATGGAGGAGGGCAGAGCCACCCTCAAGTGTGGGTGACCTCAACTCATGCACTGGAGACAGTAAACAGAGTCCCAGCCTTCATCTCTCTCTGTTTCATACTCTGATTGTGGCAGGATGAGCTTGTGGTAGCTAGAGTTATTCTTTTGCCCAGGTCTTCCCTGCCTTGATGGTCCATACCTTCAAATTAAGGCAGAATAAACCCTGCCTTTCTTAAGATGATTTGGTAGAGCATTTTGTCATAGGAACAAAAGTACCTACCACACACTTACCATGTTTTCTTCTTATAGAAAGCTTTTTCTTCAACCCATAACATAACCCATTATCAATTGCCAGTCCATATCCCTTCAAAGGTTAAATCATACTGCATGGCACATGTGAGGGTCACTGGCAGTGAAATCACAGTTTCAGTACAAACTTCTTTAATTTCCTAGTGCTTAGCTTCCCACATATTCCTCTGTAAATTCAGAGGGGAAATGCAAAAAAAAATCTAATATCACTCACATGATAAAAAAGAAAGAAAATAATCAACTGTCATACTATTTGAAAAAGAACTTAAGGAATTCTAGTTCTGGTGCATCATCTGAATGCATTACTTACTTATAAATTCAAAATGAAGTAAGGACAAAAAAATGAAATAATAATGCCCTAAAGACCAGTAGCACTGCCCCCCCCAACATTTGCTTTAACAGTGAAAATGTAATGTATTGTTTCCAAACAAGACTTCAGAGATTCTGAAACTAAATGTACAATTTAAAAATGTGTATTTTCTAGCCATGTTGTCTCCCAGAAACTGCACTGGACCCAGAGTGGAGCCTGCATTTGCCTCCAGACTATATCCACTGGCTTGTGGTAGGTTTCACATGGCTGCAGCAAAAACTGCAGTGTTGCTGGAGGCTCTTCATTTATTTCCTGGTTGTTTAGACTCCTGAAATAATCACACAGAAATCTGTATTAATTAAAGCACTGCTTGTCCCATCACTTAAGCATATTTCTTGCTAGCTCTAACATCTTTTTAAATTGATTTTTATTGAGCTCTACATTTTTCTCTACTCCCCTCCCCGCCTCTCCCTTCCCCTTCAACCCTCTTCCAAGATTCCCATGCTCCAAGTTTACTCAGGAGATCTTGTCTTTTTCTACTTCCCATGTAGATTAGATCCATGTATGTCTTTCTTAGAGTCCTCATTGTTGTCTAGGTTCTCTGGGATTGTGATTTGTGGGCTGATTTTCTTTGCTTTATGTTTAAAAACCACTTATGGATGAGTACATGTTATAATTGTCTTTCTAGGCCTGGGTTACTGGTGTAGGAGGGTCTTCTGTTTGTATATTGCCCTCATTGGTTAAATAAAGAAAACTGCCTTGGCCTTTTGGTAGGACAGCCCTTAGGTGGGCGGAGTAGACAGAACAGAATGCTGTGAGAGAGAAGGCAGTGTAGCAGACGCCATGCTTTTCCAGCACAAGATGGACACGGGTTAGACTCATGCTGGTAAGCCACCACTCAAGTGGCGATACACATTAATGGAGATGGGCTAAAATAATATGTGAGAGTTAGCCAATAAGGGGCTGGAGATAATGGGCCAGGCAGTATTTAAATGAATACAGTTTCCGTGTAATTATTTCGGGTACACACTGGGAGCCGGATGGCACAAGGGGCCCGGCGCCGGGAACACAGCCCGAGCCCCTCATTGCTACAGGTTACCTCACTCAAAAAGATGTTTTCCAACTCCATCCATTTGCCTGCAAAATTCAAGACGTCATTTTTTTTCTGCTGTATAGTCCTCCATTGTGTAAATGTACCACATTTTCCTTATCTATTCTTCGGTCGAGGGGCATTTAGGTTGTTTCCAGGTTCTGGCTATGACAAACAATGCTGCTATAAACATAGCTGAGCACATGTCCTTGTGGCACGATTGAGCATTCTTTGGATATATACCCAAAAGTGGTATTACTAGGTCTTGAGGAAGATTTTTTGCTAATTTTCTGAGAAATCACCACACTGATATCCAAAGGGGCTATACCAGCTTGCACTCCCACCAGCAATGCAGAAGTGTTCCCTTTACCCCATAACCTCTCCAGCATAAGTTGTCATCAGTGTTTTTGATCTTGGCCATTCTTACAGGTGTAAGATGGAATCTCAGAGTTGTTTTGATTTGCATTTCTCTGATGACTAAGGATGTTAAGCATTTTCTTAAATGTCTTTCAGCCATTTTAGACTCCTCTGTTGAGAGTTCTCTGTTTTGGTTTGTACTCCATTTTTTATTGGATTATTTGTTCTTTAGCTCTTACATCTTAAATCAACCCATCTCTATTAATCTGTGCATCACCACAAAGTTGTAGCCTACCAGCAAGGTTCCAACATCTATCTCCTCCCATGGTGGCTACATGGCATGTCTCTCTTCTGGCTGCTGGATTCGGTTCCTGTTCTCCGTTCATGCAGAGGATTGTGATCTCTGATTCTACCCCTTAATAAATAACCCTTTACTATACTCAATTCTGAGCTAGTGTGGGATTATTTTGTAACTTTCATCTTCACTGCAGATGCAGGGTAGGGACCTGATTTAACTCTCAGTAAGGTCCATGGGCCTTTACCAAGCTCACAGTGAAAGTTGCAGACCCAGGAGGAAACCATAGCTGGCACAGGTCAATACCTGACCTTAAGAGGAAGACCTGAGATACTCTCTGTGGTCCCAAATACCAGTCTCATGGAAAGGACACCTCAACTCTGCTACTGAACACCACCCCTGAAAGATAAAAGGGGACTTAAATTTTAGAAATAAGAAATATGAAAGAAACAAGGAAAAACTCAACCAATGAACTAACTCCAGGTACAGAAACCCCAGTGAAGAAAGGAAGCAACATGAAACAAACAAACAAGACAACATGTCTACTCCACAAATAATTAACCTCTAATAATTGTATCTAATGAAAATTATCAGGAAGAACTTCCAGACAATAAATCAAAAGATGTTTATGAGTCTGTTCAAACACTTAAAAAAATAGGAGAGACTGCTTCAAGGGAACAAAAACAGATGACTGAAATAAGAAAGTCAATCAAATACGTGAAAATAGACTCAGCCCAGCTGAACAAAGCCCATGTTGGAATGACAGTGGAAATGAAAAACTCAATAAGCTGAGTAAAAACCTGAGTTCCAAACCTCACTACTAGATTGGGTCATGCAGGAAATGGAGAACCAGGGGTGTAGGAGAGAGAAGAAGAATTCGATCGCTCATAGAAGTTAGTAATAAATTTAAAAAAATATGAACAGAAAGTGGGAAAGTCTGGAAAACTGTGTTAAAACCTAACCTCCAGATTATGGACATGGAAGAACAACACCATAGCGAAGGGAGAGAGAATATTTTCTTTTCTTTTTTTTTTTTTTTTTTGGTTTTTCGAGACAGGGTTTCTCTCTGGCTTTGGAGCCTGTCCTGGAACCAGCTCTGTAGACCAGGCTGGTCTCGAATTCACAGAGATCCGCCTGCCTCTGCCTCCGGAGTGCTGGGATTAAAGGTGTGTGCCACCACTGCCAGGTGAGAGAGTATTTTCAAGATAATCATAAAAAACCTCCTAAGCCTACAGAAAGAGATGCCTACCTACATGCAAAAGGACCACAAGACTCCTAATAGACAGGACCAGAAAAGGAGGTCCCACCACGTGTTACAATTAAATACTAAATGGACAATGAAGCACGATTACCAAAAACTCAGAGAAAGATACTGGGGTTCAACCTGAAGGTTAGAAAAGCAAAACAGTCAGACACTGGCTCTTACCTCTACTTCAGTCTGAAATGGCAATCCTGCCTCCAGGAATCTCAGAATGAGACTTTGACTGAGAGCTGTTTCCTCCTGTTTTATAATCCTCTCTAGGGATAGGATTAAAGGCGTGCACTGCCCAGTTTCTATGGCAACTAGTGTGGCTACTGGGATTAAAGGTGTGTGCCACCACTTCCTGGTCTGTAAGGCTGACCAGTGTGATTGTTTTCTCTGACCTTCAGACAAGCTTTATTTATTAAAAATACAAGTGAAATGCCACTACAGGACAATAAGAAAATTATTTCAAGCCTCAAAGAGAAGGGTCAACAGAAACTCTTAAAACCCGAAGGAACTGGGAAGTTATATTACAAGTTCAAAAAGACCACAGTTGCTAACCCAGACTCTATACCCAGCAAACTATCTACTAAAAAAGGAGGAGGATAAAAATGTTAGGGAGAAGTGTATATTTTCTATGATTAAAAATTAATTAAAGGGATTTAAGGTCACTAAGCCTGATCTACAGAGGCTACTGGAAGGAATACCTTGGTTGAAGAGAAGAATAAAAGCATGCATGTGGCCACTGGGAGTAAACAATTATAAAATATTGACCAAAAGAAATCTAAGAAAACACCACAGAAACAGCAAAATGATGAAGCTCTACATTGATTTCAATAGTGCACCAGTTTGCACTCCCATAAGCAATAAATAAACATTCCCCTATCTCCACATCCGTCATTTATTCTCTTCTTAACGGCTAATAATATTACACTGTGTAAATGTACTGCATCTTCATTATGCACTCATCAGCTGATATATGGGCGGTTTCCGTTCCGTGGCTATTGTAAATGCAGCAACGGTGAGCATGGGTGAGCAAATCACTCTAATAATAGTATGTAGAGTCCTAGGATAGAGAGATCAGCAGGTAGGAGCACATGCTCTTGCAGAGGACTCCCCTTTCTTGCATCCTTGCCAGCATCTGCTGTCATTTGGTTTTTGATCTTGGCCGTACTGTACAGGGCAAGATGAAATGGTGTTTGTAACTGATGACTCAGAATGTTGAACACTTTTAGAGTTTCTCGTTCTCTTCTGTTTTATCATTTGAAAACTCTCTGTTTAGCCTATTTTAAAGTTGAGCTATTTGTTTTCTTGATGGTTAGCTTTTTTATTTGCATATTCTAAATCTTAGTGCTCCATCAGATGTATAGTTGGTGAATATTTTTCCCATTCTGTGACTGCTTCTTCACTTGAATGATGGCATCTTTTGCTGTACAGACACTGTTTAGGAAGTTCCTGTGGTTCCACTGGTCAGTTCTTGGATCTTAGTGCCTCTGTTCCTGGCCATACATTCAACCCCCACTTTCTCTTCTCAGATTCTGGGTGTCATGTTTTAGGTTGAGGTCCTTGATCTGTATTTCTAACAGGGGTCCTGGTTTGGGGTCCATGCATTTCTGGGGCCCGGAATTGGGTGGGATGTTTTTCAGGCATGAGGGTGAAGTGATACTAGGAGTTCCTACCTGGAGTACTGGACTCTACGAGATCATAGGTTGGGCTCTGTTCAGTCCTGGGGCCCAGCTGAGTAGGATAGCTCATAGTCTGGTGGGAGGTGGCCTCTTATTAAAACACTAACAGCAGCTCCAAGGTATGTGTGTTTGCCCTAATGGGCTGACTAAGCTCCTGTTCTCTTCCTTTAGTAGTATATACACAGCTTCAGCTGAAATGCCAGAGGAAGCTGATATTTTTAACCCATTCATTTTGATGTTTTGGTAATTATTTCTGCATTAGCTCATTACATTTTCATACAAGCATGACATTCTATGATAGTCACCTAAAATTATATAAAAATATAAAAGCTTTTAAAAGTAGAGTCCTACTTTTCTGTGGTTATTTCACATGACAAAAAATAATTCAATTTGGGAAGCCTAAAGTAGAGTAAAAGAGAATAATGACTTTCAACAAGCGATGGAGTGCACCACAAAAGGCCTAGGGATGAACAGGACCCCGTCCTTAGTGACATCACTATATCCAACTAACAAAGTATCTCACCTTCCTCATTTGTAGAATGAGGAAAATCATACATAGCACTAGGAGCTGCTATCAGCATTAAAAGAAGAATCTCCCTGCCCACCAGACTATTAGCTACCCAACCCAGCTGGGCCCCAGGACTGAATAGCCTACCCCAGAACTTCATGGAGTCTAGTACTCCAGGCAGGAATTCCAGAGCCACCCTCATGCCTGACTGTCAGTCACCTTACCCAATGCTGGGCCCCCAAAACACATGGAACTCAACCCAGGACCCTTGCCAGAGATCAAGATCAAGGACCTCAATCTAAAACATGACACCTCAAATCTGTTAGAAGAAAAATTGGGGCATAGGCTTGAATGTATGGCCAGTAGCACAGGCACTAAGACCCAATAATTGACAAACTGGACCACATGAACCTAAACAGCATCAATATAACAAAAGATGCCATCATTCAAGTGGAGAGGCAGTCTACAGAATGGCGGGAAAATCACCAACTACACATCTGATAGAGGTTTAGAATCTAAAAGGTACTAGGAGGGCAGTTGACTCCACTGTTCAGTTAAGCAAAGATTTCCTTCCAGAGCATCCTTCTCTCACACTTGCCCATGTGTATGAGTGCATGCCCACATACCCCTTGCTTTGCCAACCCATTTCCTGCCACCTCATTGGCTATTGCATGTGCACTGTGCACCACTCCTCTCTTTGTGATGCATAAATATGGCCATGGGTGAGCCAGCAACCCTCCCCCATGTTTTAAAGCCTACTTTCCTTAGTAACTGATGCTCCAGATCTCCTGTCAGAAAATAGGCAGAGCATATATGAAGGAGTTGGCCTTGGCAATGTGAAGACAAGTTAGGTTTCTTACATTCTTAAATGATGGAAAGGGGCATCTTGATCTGGACAGAACAGAAGTGAGGCTAGACCTTCCGAATGTCCTAAACTGTCTTCCTGTCTGTGCTGAGTTGCTCAGCTCCTTTCTGGCAGGTCAGAGCTGGTAGCTACAATTCACCTCCTAGTGCTTTGGAGCTTTTGAAAGTTCGATTCTTCAGCAGAACTCTTCACAGAGGGACTTCTTTGTGTAACTAGGGAAAAACTAACTTAATAAAAACAGCAACTACTTACTGAAAATCAGAGGAAAATGATTTAACTGTACTATGGAGGGTTCAGTAAATATTCTGTGTCTTCCATCTTTTAGCCTGTATTGATTTTTTTTTGCCTCTGGAGATGATCATCTCTAAAGCTGGCTCATTTTGAGGAAATGATCTTTATTATTCTGAGTGTCTACTGCTTTTGTGCAGCTTGTTAATGTGAGATCTGAATTCTGTTTCTAGACCAGTTCCCATTTTACTTTTATGTTCCCATATGAGAGCCAAGGAATCTGATGTCACTTCCAGTAGTTTACTGGAAATTAGCTCTTGCTTTTAGGTTTCTATTCTTTCACAAAAATCTCAGCCATCTTCAAAAGTCCAGTCTCAGATAAAATACACTAGATCTCTAGTTGGAAAATTGGCTGAATACTGTTCATGTCTTTTGTTGCTAAAATGATTGACATTTCATTCTTTAGAACTGACTTTTCATTTGGCTACAGTCATGACACCACTTCCCTGGTATTTCTTTCTTTTTTCTTTTCTTTTTCTCTTTTCTTTTTTTGAGACAGTGTCATGTGTTCAGGGTGTCTTCAAGCTCTATGCAGCCAATGCCGGCCTTGAACTGATCTTCCCATTTCTGCTTCCCAGTACTGGGATTATTTGCTACCACACATGCCCTACTGTTTCTATTAATTCTATGATCATTACTTCGTGACCCAGTTTAATACTCTTAAATTATATTTCTTCTCATATTAGTTTGCTTGTTTATTATTTATCTGTCTATATCCTGTGTGCAAGAGGGAGTGTGTACACCACACTGTGCATGTTCTGGTCAGATGACAACTTTCAGGAGTTGGTTCTCTCCTTCTACCACGTGGGTCATGGGAAGTGAACTCACTTCATTGGACTGGGCTGCAAGTGCCTTAGCACAGCCATCTCATTGGCCTTTAACCGAATATGCTTCTAACAAGGCATTCCACCTGGGTTTCCATTCTTTTGTTTTTGTGTTTTCCATTTGGATGCCCTTAGCAAGTTTCTCTTAAGCATAATCAATTTCCATTCTACGTCCTTGGAATTCATCATAGAAGAAAATGAAGTTCTTTGCACTCTGACATTATTAGGTGTACATGAACGGAGAAAGACAATAAACAGGACACTGTGGTGATCAATGTGATTCATTGATCATGGTGGAAAAAGAGTTGAGAAAGGTAAGGAGCGACAGAAGCATTAGACTCTGATAGTGGGCTTGCGACCTTAGAAAATAGTTCAAGTGATCTTTAGTGAGTGTATATCTCAGCAAAACTTGGAAGAAGTGGGAGCATCAGCTGTGTGCCTATTTAGGGCACAGTTTTCCAATAGACGGTGGAAGAACAATGCAGGACTCTTAAAGTGGGTGTGGCCTGATCTGTGGGTGCAACCAGGAAGTCCTGCAGACCCCCTGTTGTTCTTTGGAGTAAGAAAGGGTGAGAGCTGTGGGCATTCATTCAGGAGAGAGGCAATGTGCTCTGATGGATGGCTCAGAAGAACCCTTTGAGGCTGCTCTGTTGAAAATAAGCCATCAGTAATCAGGCTTAGAAACAAGGGCCTTTCTTCCAGTTGACAGTCCTGTGATTGAGTGTAGTAGCAAGAAGGTGATCAAAAGAGGCATACATTATGTCACCCAGGTCAACCCCCTGTTCCTGATGTCTTTGAAGTGGAGTGGAAAATGGAAAGAAATCAGTGGTGACCTATTGAGTTCTTTTTTTTTCTTTAGATTTTTTTTATTGATTTTGTTGAGCTATACATTTTTCTCTGTTCCCCTCCCTTCCTCTCCCCTCCCCTACAACCCTCCCCCATGGTCCCCATGCTCCCAATTTACTCAGGAGATCTTGTCCTTTTCTACTTCCAACTGAGCTCTAACTGATGAACTGAAAAGACCCAGGTGCCCTCACTTGTTATGGGAATGCACTGAGGCAGACAGGTTCACAAAGAACTGGGTTCAAGGCAGATTTGTCATTTTAGAGTTTCCTTGGGAAATCCAAGTATAGAAGTTCAGAATGGAACTGAACACACATGTCTGTTGTTGGCAAAGCTGTCAAATGTGAGAGCGCTTAACATATCAGCAGTGTTCGATGCTTTGAAACCTTCAAGGTTATCAACTGACTGAGCACAGATAAAGTACGAGGTGCTAAGCTATGGAAAATTCATTGAGAGTTGAGGGGAGAACATTCAAAAGAGCAGGATGTTTGACACAGGGGTCAGACCAGGTGAAAAGAAGCACACTCAGTTTAGAATCATGATCATTGCAGCTGGTAGTTGTGAAGAGTTTGGTCATAGAAGAGGGAGCAGTTACAGTGCTGTCTTAGTCAGGGTTTCTATGGCTGTGAGGAGACACCATGACCACAGCTACTCTTATAAAGGAAAACATTTAGTTGGGTTGGCTTACTTACAGTTTCAGGGGTTTAGTCCATTATCGCCATGGTGGGAAGCAAGGCAGCATGCAGACAGACACGATGCTGGAGAAGGAACTGACAGTTCTTACATATTGATAGGCAGGGCAGACAACAGGAAGTGGTCTGATATACTGGGCATGGTTTGAGCATATAAAAGACCTCAAATCCTCCACAGTGACACACTTCTTCTAACAAGGCCATAACTACTCCAACAAAGCCACGCCTCCTAACAGTGCTACTCCCTATGAGTTTATGGGGACCAATCACATTCAAACTACCTCAAGTGCAGAAGTGGGATTTACACTTCATTGGGACCTCATTGGGAGACAATAGATAATAGACAGGACAAAAGACTGCAAGGTATACTGAGGGATCACTCAAGTGCTGATCTCCTATTCTCTCTCTCTCTCTCTCTCTCTCTCTCTCTCTGTGTGTGTGTGTGTGTGTGTGTGTGAGTGTGCGTGTGTGTGTGTGTGTGTGTGTGTGTGTGTGTGTGTGTGTGTATCCTAGACAGGTATGTGAGGTTAAACAGTTTCTCAAAAAGTCTACTAAACCAAATCAAATCAATTCCATCCTTTTCTTCCTATATTTTCTGAACATTATAATCTCATAGAAGCTGGGATTCTTTTTGCCTCCTTAATGTGCATCTCAAAACTCTCAGACTTACATGCCAGGCTTCAAGTACCTAACCTTCATTCACAAATCACACCGATTTAATTCAGGTGAAAGTGTAAGGCTACTGAAGTTTGGAATTGTTTCAGGAAGAATGGAATAGAGAATGAACGGGGAGGGCAGAAAGAAAATAAAAGGGAACAGATTCTGATGTCTTTAAAATTTTATAATTATTAATGAAAACCAAACACATAAGTTAATGGAGTTCCCTGTAATATATTGATGCATAATTATATTATGCTAATTCCACTAAACCAGTTCTGAAAAATGGAAAATAAGGGATCTCTTTCAAACCCTTTCTAGAAGGTCGTTATCCTGATCTGAAGCCAACTAAAGCAAATTATAGATGTTTGCCCTGATAAATACATACACAAAAATTCTGAAACATATACTAGTCAATAGAATTAACCACCCAACAAAAAATTACACCCCATTATCAAGTTGTTTTTTAAAACAATTAGGAAACAGGTGAACACCTCAAGACATAGGAATATGCCAGACCCCTCAAAGCACAGGTTACAAAAGCAGAAACAAAGATTGGTCTATCCATATAGAAAGCTTCTACACAGCAAAGGGAGTAAGCAACTGCATCACGACACTGCCTATAGAATGAGAAGAAAATTTGCCTTCTACATCTGACAAAGCTAAATATCCAGAATATATAAAAAGCTAAAAACTTCAACATACAAGCCCAAATAATTCGCTTAAAATGAACAGTGATCTCAATAGGTGCTCCCCAAAAGACATGATGCAAGTGGCCCATAAGTGTGTGGAAAAGGCTCCATGTGACTAGTCATAATGGAGATGCAAATTAAAGCTACAGCAGCAACTTACCCAAGTCAGATGGCCATTGTCAAAATACACAGAGAAGCAAAAATGCGCTAACAAAGAAGTAGATAAGAGGGAACTTGTCCTCACGGTTGCCAGGATACAAATTAGTGCAGCCATTGTAAGGGTAAATATGGAGGCTCCCCAAAATACCAAAAACACCACAAGCATGTGATATGGCTTTCCCCACCTGGCCGTATTTCTAAAGGAGATGAAATAGCATATTAAAGAGCTATGTACATTTCAGTGATTATTGTGACCTTATTCCTAATAACCAAGATATACAGTCAACTGAGGTAATTCTTGGTAGATGAACAAAGAAAATGCAGAATTCATGCATAACAGAATACTATTCAGCCACAAAAAGAAATACCATCATTTGTGGAAAAATAGATTGGAGCTGATAGGCGACATATTAAGTAACTAAAACCATGGAAAGAAAAAACAAATGCACCACGTTGCTATTCAAATGTGAAAGCTACAAAGGTAGCTTCATTGAAGGGAGAAGAACAGTGATTCTGGGAGCCCGGGAAGGAGAAATTGATGAGGGAAGGAATGGGTAACGGATTTTACAATATAGGTGAAGAGTTCTGTGGCAGAATGGGGTGCAGTAAGGGAGAGCTAACATCAAGTTTTTTGAAGAGATGGTTAAGTGTCTGGGCTGGAAAGGGTAATCACCCTGATTTGGTCATTACACATTGTATGTATGTGTTGAATATTATACAATATACCATGCTATTATCATGCTAGTTGCAAATAAAATTTAAAGTGTGTGTGTGATTTCAAGTGAAATATAGAAGACATTGTGATATTTACAGGGAATATGAACGTGTTGCTTGTAGCGGTATGTGTGTGTGGTCTGTACTTATCAGTGTAAGTACACATATATGCACATGTGGGTGCACATGAGTATGGAGGCCTAAGATCAACATCGGTTGCCCTTTCTTACATTCCATCTTTGTTTTTTGGGATAGAGTCTCTCTCTGAACCTGAAGTTCACAGATTTGTCTGCATCGGTTAGTCAATGAGTTTCTGGAATCTCTCTGTCTCTGCCCCTTTCATGCTGGGGACATGGGAGCCCACCCCATCCCCTGCCTTTTATGCAGCTTCTAGGACTCTGAGGGACTCAAATCCTTGTGCTTGTACTGTGGGCACTTTACCAGCTAAACCAGTTCCCACTCCAGTAATTATTATTAATTTTTAAAATTCAGCATATAAATTAGGTGCATCTAAATTTATAGCAAAATTTTAATGTTCTTTTCTCTAGTACAATTATGACCAAATCTGTTGTTATCTTTTCACTTTTGAGTTTTGGTCCATGGTGAGGTGAGCCTCACAGTGAAGTATCTCACTGTGTTGTGTTAGGTTTACTATCAAACCGTAACTGTCGTTTGCAATGCAGCCCCTGACCAGACCTCGCTGCAGAGATCATTAGCTAAACTGCTGAAATTTTCCACTTGACTTCATATTTGAGGCTCCTCCATGTATCTCTTGACAGTGAAAACACTTCATAATTATAAACAGTGATTATTAATTCGCTAACCCAGGGGCCAAATGTGACAGTTTTTGCCTCAGAACAAAGCTTCCTTCTGTCTCTTCAGTGGCAGCACTGAATGGCTGTATCTTTAGGAATTCTTTATTTGTTGCATCAAATATGGCTTTTTGGTTTCCTTCTGGCTAAGAACACTTTTAAAAACCAAATGCATTGTGTTTACTCCTCAGTGAATGCATGAGATAGTATATGTGACACCCGTCTGAGTTGTGAAGCATGAGACCAAAGTAGGTGCTAAACCCACCAGCGAACAGCAGCAGCCGGACGCTAGTGAAGGGCTAAAACACCCTGGGGCTTCCTACCAGATCTATTCATATCTCAGTTGGATGTTTTGGGGAAGTTCAAATTTTCTGCATATTTAAAACAGACATAAAGGCTTGCTTTTATTTAGCCCACTTTCTCTGTGATGGATAATCAGGACATCCATGTCCCTGCCTCTGTTTCAGCTCTTCTAGGACCAATAATCAGAAAATCCTTCAGTGTGCTTTGATTAGTTACTGTAATATGGCTACCCATAGTAAGATACCCTACACTAGACAGACATCTGTATTCCCCAGTGCCTGTGGCAGCATGTGATGAGCTGGTGATTAGGACCCGCATGCCCAGTGTTAGGAAACTGAAGGCCAGCATGCAGGAGCTGATCAGCAGTACATCTGGGATTTGAACCAACAGTCCTGAGAGATGCTCTTTCTCTCCTCTCGTATGTACCTTGAATGTTAACTGAGAAATATCAACTTAGATAATGACATCTTATGTTAACACTTAAAATTCATGCTGTAAAGGTTAGTGAGTATTGATTAATAGGTTAATCAATCATTTTATTTTTGGTACACTTTGTAATTAGCTTTTTGCAATATTGGAATTGATACTGCAAATTTCAAAACAATTTATATTATTGATGATACAGAATTGTCCTGTGTGTTCATGTATACCCCTGTATTTATTATATCTAAGTGCATTCGTTCATAACAAAAGTCAAATCCAAATTAAATTATCATATTACTTAATCCAAATCTCAGCATGTTGACCAATGTGTGGTGCAACTTTTAGTATATCTACCTACTTACACTTAAAGCAGTAATTGTCATTATTGTGCTGATTTTTAGTACCTGTGTACATCAGCCACTATTTTGTTGGATCTCTATATCCTTCATCTTATTTAATTGTCTTTTATTCTTTTGAGATATGGATCAGGCAAGCATTCTGCTGCCCAGCTGATGATGAGGAAACTAACCAGTAAAATCCTACAGTAAAGAGAAGTACACACATTTTAGGGCTAAGTATCTGTGACCGGGAGAGGTGGGCTGGTTCACAGAGAGGGAGCCAGGAGCTGCTCCTGCTGCTTCTGTGCAGACAGATGACAATGCATAGTTTTTTAAGATCTGCTCTCAGACTGGGATAGACCCCTCTCTAGCATGTCCAAGCCTCTAAGCTCAATTCCCAGCACAGGATAAAAGATCTGATCTCACTTAAAATAATTTCATTAACATTTATTCTTTCCCCACAAACTAACAGTAATACAATAAAAGTGGAAAGATGAAAAGATGGGGATGTCAGATACCAGAAAATTGTTGTGAGATATTTTTCCACTTCCTGTCTACCAAAATTTTTATGATGGGCTAAGGATGAAATGGTGTATAAACATTGGGGTTCTCTGGTCTCTGGTCTAAATATGTGGGATATTACACTGGTGGCCTCTAGATTGCTGGTCCCAAAAGGCAATGTATGCTTTTCAATATCTCAACCAGACAGTCCAACTTCTACAATAAATTATAATGACAAAATCAAAAGACAGACATTTTGATTCATGATACATGTTCCATACACTCCTTGGAAGTAACTGATCAATTTACATTTGGAGGTAAGAGGACCCAGACAGAACCTTTGGTCCTGCTGCTTTGTAAACATATTTGAACACTTTTCTTTAAAAACAACTTGATAGACTGATGTTTTTGGTGACCATTCCTCAGTCAGTGCTCCCTATAATACTATAATTAAATCCTTAGTGATTATTTTGTGGGAAACTTTTATTTTTCTTCTTTGGGAATACTCCGGGAGCACACACGTGTTTGTACTTCAAACTGCCTGATTTGAGCAAATTTTCGTTATTCTTTTATTTCTTTTCTGATGCCGTACTAGGGCCCTGTGATGAAAGTGCATCGCTGGGGCCTTGATAACTATGCTGCATTATTTGCTTTGATTTCTAGCAGATGAGAATTCTGTCCAGAAGGATTCTGTGAAGCCAATGGGCAGCGGGCTATGTTCCTATCTCAAGCCCATTGAAGCAAAATACTGGGCTAAATATGTGAACTAATGTGACTTTCTACATTTAATTTTGGTTTACCTTTTTGGTTTTGTATTACTGTATCACAACAGAACAGATTTAGTAGGAAAAAAACATGAACGAAGTAAGGAGCATAAAGCCAGTCAGAGGTATTGATTAAGACTCTCTACCACGTGCGGTATTGGTTTTTAGACTGGTAGGAGAACTACTGAAGGACAAAATAGCCTGCAGATCTTAAACAGGTGGTAGAATAACACTCAGTTAGTGAGCTGATAATGAGCAGACTGGGATCCCATATCCTTCCTTCCCTTCTCAGCAAACAGAAGAGAAGACACTTAGATGATGGAGTCAGCCTAATGCCCATGTTTCCTAACTGCACCAATGCCGTGGAATCTTCCTCCAGAAACATTTCAAGAAGACACACAGTGCAAGTGAAAGGTGAAAGCTAAGCGAAAAGAATGTAATCTTCAGTTTCCACATACAGAAATTCTGGAGCCAACAGTCAGGTTGATCGGTATTTAAAGTCTCTGCTCATGCATGCACATTTTATGGATTTATTTGTTTATTTATCTGCCCATCTAGTTCTTTTTCCCCACCTAACATAACTGATCCATGGCCTGATAAGCGTTCTTTCATTCTTTTTCTCTTCTCCATGCATTTTTATTTCCTTCTCAACTAGGATGCTGATGCCCTCACCCCACTAGGTGGATGCTCAGATGCTTTCAGCCTGTAAGGTAGACCCTAGCCTCTAGTTCACTTTTCTAGGAGGTGTTTTATTGCTGCAGAGGAGAGGGTGTTGCAAACAGAAAGTGATACCTGGATTCCCACTTACTAAAGCCCATATGTTCTCTTTCTCTGATGCCATAGGCATGATGCTTCTTGTTTGTGTTAAGTTTAATTCCTGCTGTGTGATTAGAGACAAACAGCTCTAAATGCTGTCACTGTATGGGCCAAAATTGAATATTATAGTAAGGACAATTATAGACTAATTTTTCCATCTCTAGTAAGGTCAGGATGATTTGATGAGGCAGACCTTACCTTATTCACCTGAGCTGTGATTTTATATCCATAATTAATTAATCGTGGATTTTCTGAAGGATAGCTACAGGTTGCTTTTGCTACATTCCTGTGTGCAGCTCAGTTAAGTCCAATTCATTTCTTCCTCCAATCAACCTCCGTGACTTCTCTTGTCCTGCCTGGAAGACCACCCAGTGGGAGAGGACACAGGCAGCACTAAGCAGTCACACTACAGGAAGGTTCAGTCCCAACTGTGAATAGATGGAGCATTGAAGATTCCAGGGTGAGTGTCCCTGGAAAACCATTCCCAGAAATCAAGCTCATTTCTTATTTATGATTTGTATTAGATGTATTTTCATCTATCTTATACATCAAACTCCATGGGGAAAATGAGCATAAGAGTCCTATTTCCAGAGGAGCTTAAATGAAAATATGGGAGGTGGAGCATGCAGAAACAGTCTATAAAGTGAGCCAGAAGTATGGGCCTGTTCAAGGCATGGGAATCAATCTGTACTCTAAATATCATGATTGGGTAACATTGTCTCAATGTGTTCCCATTAGAGTCAGGGCACAGACACAGTGTGCTTTCCCCATTGTGGTTTTTCCTGTGATTCTCTGAAGAACATTTATCCACTCTTAATATATTTAAAGTCCTCTAATGGGAGCAAGCATACCCCCACATCTTCTCTATCCGGCAGAGTACTGTCGTGTCTTCATTTTAGGCAGGTCAAGTTTCTTAAGCCCCCAATCTCCATCTCAACTCTTACCCTAGGCTCTCCCCTGCTAAGATATAAGTGTATTTGCTATAGCCTAGAATTTCAGCAATAAGATCATCACAATGATCCTATACCAACTCAGTTGGAGAACCTGGAACTCCAAACTTCACTGGTAGTCAGCTAGTCATCAGAGGTCACTTGAGTAATGACTGTCTCTGTGCAGAAATCTAGATTTTTTTTTAAAGAGAATAAGAAAACAATATCCCCAGGGCTAGTTTGGAGCACAGAACAAGCTAGAAAGAGACATTCTCAGCATGGGAAGCCCCTGAAGCCCCACAGTATGCTCCAAACATCTCAAGAGCCTCATGGTACATGGCTGGTCCACAACCAGTGGGTGTGCTAACACTCCAGACAGCTCTAGAGAAACCATGTGAACATGAAGGAAGACTCAAGACTTCCGGAGCTGGAGAGATGCCTCAGTGGTTGGGAACACTGACTGCTTTTCCAGAGGACTGGGGTTCAATTCCCAGCACCCATGTGGCATTTCACAGCTGCCCGCAACTCCAGTTCCAGGGGACCTGACACCTTCACACAGATGTATGTGCAGGCAAAGCACGGATGCACATGGAAGAAAAATTAAAAAGATTTTTTAAAAAGAGTCAGAACTTTCTTCTGAACATCTGAGATGGAGATGTCACCTGAAGAGGTGTAGAAAGGGAATAGTTTGGAAGGATCAATGCTCCAGAGACAGGGTGTGCATATGTTGTTCATATCTATAATCTCTGGATTTCTCGGGGTCATTGTGTAAAACAAAGAACAATCACAGTAAAAAAAAAAAAAACAAAAAAAAAAAAAACCCTGAGTACTCCTATTGTTTTGAGCTCTATGTCTTACTCACCTTCTGATTGCTAGAAAAAAAAAGTAAGATAATTTATAAAGTGAAAAATTTTCAAGTTGGCTGATAGGTTGGGAGGTTGTAGCACAGAGCTGACTGGCCTCCTTGTGCTGGCCCTGTAGTGAGGAAGCTCCTGCTGTGGCAAGAACACTCATCTTATGACCTTAGGGAGTAAAAGAGAGAAATTGGAATGAGCTACAGACCCACTGTCCCATCCAAGAGTGGACTCCTAATGACCGGAAGTCTTCCCACTAGGTCACATCTCCACTTTTCCAGTAGCAGCACCCTGGAGAGCAAGTCTGCATGCATGGGCCTTTGAAGGACATTCAGACCCAACTTCAGCAGGCTTTGTTGGTTGTATAAAACCTGACATTTGTTTTTGTTTTAAAATAAAAGCATTGTGACACAATGAAAACCCAGCCTTGGAACCACTCTCCATTGATTAAAGATTCTACTGTGAAAATTACCTCCTGGGGGAGACGTGAAAAATGTCTACCCCTTCTTCCTATGGGCCCAACCACAGACGCACATACGATTCCAGCAAAGTTTACCCTGGCACCCCAATGAGTTTATTAGGCTTCCTCAGAGCTTGAGTGAGGAGTTACAGGATTATGAGAGTGACTACAAAGCAGTCACACTGGCAAGTGTTCACGCACCTTGGAGGACATCTTCCCTATGGGTGCCCAGAGGGTGCTCATCCCCCATTTATATACTGCTGCCTCTGAATTCTATTGGACCAAACTGTGTACAAATACCTGGGGAAAGTATCCACCCAGATACTCAGTTGAGGAACCAGTGACCCACAAGCTGATGGTGATGCTACCTGTGTGCAAGGAAACACAGCTAATCTTATGAACCCGGTGGCAGTTTGGCTCAGGGGACAGCACCTTGAAACAATTAGCTTCACCATTATACTCTGATGTGCATTTGCACGAGTGCCTTCAGTGTTTCTTATGCTTATAATCAATATCTCAAACGTTTAGATTTTTTTCAGATGTCCTGCTGTGCAGCATCTTTGCCTATGAGTTGGAGATGCTACCAATTGGATCACAGGAAAGTTTGCCACTAGTCCTCGGCCTAACACAGATTTTATCTCTTTGATTTTAAAGTATACACAGATTAGAAAACATAGATTTGGTTGCTTAGTGACCACACCTATAGTATTATTTTGGAGAAAAGCAACTATTCCCTTCCCCAAGACATGACTATAAGAACAGCAGCTATTTTATTATACCCTCCAGGACCCAGTATGTGTCTTCCTTCCATCTTTTCATGTTACCAGCAGCACAGGGTCCCACACTTCAGTTATTTGCAAACACTGTCCCAAAATGGTTCGTGGTGTGGACTTGGTTTGAAATGTTAAATGCTTGATCTTCAGCACTGATACTCCAGCTCAAAAAGTAATCAGAAAGTGAACAGCAAGCCCCCTGCATATGAAATGTGTAAATAATCATGGTCGACTTTAATCTTAATAGTGGGCATTTCCCCTACCCCAGCTAAATTGCCTATGTACACTATGAGGCTATTGCCTTGGAGAAATGCATATGATGAGAAATTCTGTCTTGGAGAAATGCGTGTGACTCAAACCTCACTTTTTTCTCAGTAGCTGCTTCTTTTCCTTTTTCTTTTATTTAAAGAGAAGTATCAGTATATTTAAACAGAAAGGATAATAGGTGAGCTTTTATTAAGTTCCTTGAAATTTCACTGGTGGGGATGACTTACAGAATGATCGAGCATCTAATTTTTAAACATTTTCCCCATAAATAGTGGAATCAAGCTTCTGCAGTCCTGTGGGGTGATGCACGAAACAGTTGAGAACATATTTAATAAAGGCTCTGGCTTCTGTCACTACAGAAAGAACAAGTGTTGAATCTTGATACATAACAGGAAAGAGACAATGGTAAACTTTTAATAAGGATGTCTTTCTTTTCCTTTTTTTTTTTGTAAATCCATAGCGCCCACAAAATATAACATAGATTAGCATTTGACAAACCAAAAAGTAGCACATGACATTAAAAATAACAGGTTTAGACTTTTTCATATCAAAAGCCATGAACTGAAACTTAAACAGTAGACACTTTCAACCAAAGCAATACACAGGAGAAGCAGCTGTTGCCAAAGCACATTGCTCAGGTGAGCCAGAGTGAAAAAGTCCGCAGGGTCCTAGTATTCTTAGTATGTATTTAGTCCCCACTTAGTACCTGCCAGACAAGTCGCAGATGCCTCCCAGGGGGTAGAAGCAGATGATTTCTTTGAAGGTTTTCCTCAGTTCTTGACTCCGGAGTGCATAAATGAGGGGGTCAATGATGGCATTACACATGATCAGTATGAGGTACAGGTTAAAATGAGACATGAAGCACACACAGTATGGATTCTGAGGGCAAGAGATATAGAACAGTAAGTGGAGGAAGAAAGGGGCCCAGCAGACCACGAAGACCCCAATCAGAATGGTCAGTGTAATTGCCCCCTTCATGTTGGCACCCTGGCGTATGGTACCAGTGCCGGGGAGGACAGCAATCCTCTTAATGTGAAGCCTCGCCATCAGGAACATGTGGACATAGAGAGAGGCCATGAGAACCAGCATGGTGAAGAACATGGTAATGAGGCAAATGATGACAGCACTGCTGTCCGAGTAAATGATGAAGAGGATGCCTGACACCGTACAAGCCGCCCAGATACAGCTTATGATGATCGCTACCCGCTTAACCGTCATAATGTTATGGTACTGGAGGGCGTAAAAGATAGTGAAATACCTGTCCACTGCAATGGAAAGCAGGCTGCAAATGGAGGCAAGCAAGGAACTACAGATCACAGAGTCAATGACATTATCAATATTCACGGTGAAGCTCTGCGCGTCCGTATCTGTGCTGTTTAACAGGGTGATGACGATGGTTTCCGACCCGTTTGAAACGCTCACCAGCATATCTGCCACAGCCAGGCTACAGATGAAAAAGTACATGGGTGAGTGCAGGTTCTTGTTCTTGGCTATTGCCACGATCACTAGAATGTTCTCCAACAGGCTTATGACACCCAGAGTCACAAACACCTCGGGGGACACAAAAAGTTGCTCATAGCATCCTCCATCAGAGTACCCCTTCCCCAGGGACTCGCTGGTATTGCCGTGCAGCCCGTAGCTGCTGCGGTTCCAGAGGTGGAGGGAAGTATACATGCCATGGTGGTGGGTGGAGTTCATCTTCCTGCAGCAGCTGGATTCGAATTCTCCTTGAATTGATCCAACCTCCTGGGTCAGGGAAGCTCCGGTGATTTTTCTCCCAGGCTTTATGTGTGTGTATGTGGAAGTTGGGAGGGTGCAGTTGGAGCCTGCGGTGAGCACAGTCAGAAGCAGCCGCGGGGCTTGCAAAGGAGTTGTTGGTCTCTTCTGGGCTCCCCTCTGCTCCTCATCTCTTTAGACACCGGGCTTCTGAATGTTCATTCTCAGTTGATCAGTCCTCCGTTTGCTTTTGTTCTCACTGCTGTTTTTGTTTCAGCCTTATTCATTTAGGGTCTTTTCTCAGAGTCCTAATCCTGAGAGTCGCTGTACAGCTGGGAGCCGCATCTGCTTGCCCATACTCACACCGGAGCCTCTCAGAAGTTCAGTTTCC
Source organism: Ondatra zibethicus (assembly GCA_004026605.1). Lineage (NCBI taxonomy): Eukaryota > Metazoa > Chordata > Mammalia > Rodentia > Cricetidae > Ondatra > Ondatra zibethicus. The sequence continues at coordinate 160,441 of PVIU01001362.1, forward strand.
AGCGGGAGCATCCCTGGGAGCCAGAGCAGCCTGGTGCTGGCTGCTGATTTCTTACGGTTATACGGAGAGGGGAGACTGTTCTGAATGGCTCCGCCTCTGCTTCCTTCTGACCAATCCATGTTCAGTGGTTCTGAGACACCGATCCTGCACAGATAGCTCACAGGGCAACTCAGTGGCCGAAGAAGGCGGGGTGAGAAACAAGCAGCATGTGAAACACTGAATTTTCCTTTTTAAGTTTTAAGAAAAAAATGACTTGATTGTTCGAGCACATTCTGTGATACCACCGAAATCATCGGGAATCAGTCCAGGCTCATTCTTGCTTCAGATGGGGCTGCATGTGTGCACGAGGGTAAAATCAAATGGATAGCACGCTGTTCTGCGCTCCTAAAGGAAACGCTGCCCCTCTGTCCAGGATCCCCCTGAATGAGTGAAGGTTCAGTATAAAAGACGCAGGCAGTATTTAATAAGATAGGTAGATATGCTGTGGATAATTAGAGTTCAGCCAGGAGTTAAAGACGGGTTCACTTCTTGAACGCTAGTAGCAGTGTTTCTCCATTGCAGTTTCTGCTGTAACATCTGGAAAAGTTTTCATTTAAAGTATTTAAACAAGTTCAAGTCGCGTTAATGAAAGCATGTTGACTGTGAACAAATCAACAGTTCTGCGTGATTTTTTTTTTGATTGGTTGGATTTTGTTTCTGTTGGTTTTTAAAGGTAGCGTTCTGGTTTTTTGTTGTTTGTTTGTTTGTTCTTCCACAGTTGTAAGTATCACAAATTGAAGCTGAAGCTGTAAATACTCGGGCTATGTACTTGCTCAGGCCAGGTCTAGTGGGTGTGTGCATGTTCCTGAGTGCTGCTTCGGAGAGATCACAGGAAAGTCATGTGCTATTAATTAAACTCAAGGTTAGAACACTTACTATGTAATTTTCTGGTTATGATTATTTGGAGTTTTATCTGTCAGTAGTTTGTAGGGATTGACCGTAACATATAAACCAAGACAGAATTGTTCAGAGTGCATCCTGAGTCCTTGCTCCTTAGCTTCAAGCTGCCTCCCACCCCACTTTCTGTGTCAGAGACAATACTAAGCATTGCTTCCAAACATTTTGCTAAATTAGTGTCACCACACATCTCTGGAACTGAATAGGACATACTACTGAATTCTGGCTAATGAACCATGTAGAAGCTGCTACACACCGGTCACCTTCCTCTTGATTCTGCTCTCTCTCTCTCCTTCTGGCAAATGGCTGCATAATTTGTCCAGAGGCCTTGTATATAGCTGCTGGAACCTCACAAGAGAAGACACGTCTTCTCTGTAACTGTGCAGAATAGAACTAACTGCCCTTTACATTCCTTCCATCTTGAACCGATCAACTGCCACGCATGTGCTAAGAACAAGGGGCAGCTTTTGCTATTGTAAATTCCTAGGTCCACTGTTCAACTGTTACAGTAGCTGATACTCAGTACCTCCAGACCCTTTCCTAGTGCTGTTGGGAAGCACTAGCATGGATTACATAGAAACCTACTTATTTTATTCTTCATGTTTCCTCAACAGTGAATTGTCTAACCAATAAGTAAGTGACACAGAAGAAATCCACGGAGTTGTTTAAACACCACATAGTTAACTGAATAATCTTTCTAAATAGCTCGTGCCTTCATGCTGCTTCTCTCCATTGCATTTAGTGCACGTGGTCTTTCCATCTAGCTCGAAATGCCTACCATGCCCAATTTAAATCAATCTGGGGCATGCACTTTTGGGGTCATAGGAGAGAAACTATTTCCTAACCCAGAATCATGAATGTTTATATTGCTTTATTGAAATTGCCTGTGGTGGAATGTTACTCCTATAGGTATGATATTCATAGGAACTGAACTGAATCCTTTAGTAATTGAATTAAAGAATCTCACATAGAGGCTTTGCCCAAGAATAACTTTTAGTGGCCATTTCTTTTTCTTTTTCTTCTATGTGTGGTCATACTTTCTTATTTACCTCCCTACTTTTTATTATTACTTTTTACTCAAAGCTGGACATACTACATAATATGTTACAGCTATTCTGGAAATCACATTTCCACATTACCTGATGCTCATTGTTGCTCTTGTTAGTTATTTATCATTGTTGCTTATTCAATGGCTTCTAGTCCGTGTACCCAGTGACTATCTGACTGGTGATCTTATTAGCCAGTGGGTGACAGACTGAGGCAGCCACAGCAATAAGTCACCCAGTCCTGCATGTTGAAGCAAGCTGCCATTGTACTTCACCAAGCTTTACTTTCTGCAGAAATCAAACCGAGGGGAGAATTTAGGGCATTCTTGGATCTTTTACGACCTTCTGCACAGTTCTCCAAATAGCATGGCTTTCTATATTCTCAGCACTCATTTTAAGTCTCTTTATAGAGACCCAGTTCTCTCATTCCCCTTTAAAAGTTTTGGTCTCTTCATTTTGTACCCAGTATGTCAGACAACCATGGGATTAGCAGTTGCTTCTAGTGCCACTGGGGAAAAGTCTGTTCTTAGAGGACACATTCTGGGTCAAGAAAAAGCCCTGGAAGTTGGTTTTCCAAGGGTCCAGCAGACAGGTAAGATGAGTGACTTCTCCCGTGAAGGGGCTAGATAGGCTTCTAAGGACTTTCAAGTCAGGCTGCCCCCGACACTTCTCCGGAAGAGATGCTTTTTTTCTGGCTGTTGATTTTCAAGGATGTGAACCAAGCTGGCTAAATGCCAGGAAGTTCATTGTTTAAACTTGCTGTAATTTAATAATTTTCTTGAATAAATTCTCCCTGGATGGCTTGACACAGTGGTTAATTTTTTTCATGTTGTATGCATTCTAACACTAACGAATGTTGCTAGTGGTGTGGATTTAATTGGTGAGAGATTTTCGCTAGTCCTTGCTTTAGCATTTTACTATGATTATTCCTCATTCATCGCCTTTTATCTTAAAATAATTAAATTAGACAAATCCCTATCAACCCTCTCCCTTAACAGATTTTTTGATGAATGACTAAAATATTTTGTGCTTTTACTACATCTTTTATAAAAGCATTTCATATGAGAAATAAAGTAATAAGAAAATAGCTGAAAATTTGAATAAGATAATGTGAATTTTGAAACAACAAAGTACATATTAGTAACAAAAATCTGCAGACTCCATTATTTATCTTTTCATGAAAAGGGTTTTGTTTGGGGACATTAGGATTGAATGAAAATCTTATAAAAATCAAATACACATAAAATCTTAAATTTATTTATTAAGTATAAATTTAGATTTATAGTAAATCATAAATATTACCTCAAAGTGGACATTTTATTCATCATCTAATTTGCTGTGAGCCAGAACAATACAACCGACAATGTCAAAAACACCAAGATTATTTTGAAAACTTTATTGCAATTTAAAAAAAAAGGAAGCAAAACTACTGGGAGGTAGTAGTGGCACACACCTTTAATCCCAGCACTAGGGAGACAGAGGCAGGTGGATTTCTGTGAGTTCGAGGCCAGCCTGGTCTGCAAAGCGAGTTCCAGGACAGACTCCATAGCTACTGAGAAACCCTGTCTTGTAAAACCAAAAAAAAAAAAAAAAAGCAGCAAACCTTAGGTTATAACTTATTAGCTTATTTCTGTCCTAGGAAGACTATAACAGTAAAAATGAATCCCATAGAGAAATATTTACCCAACCACAGCACCCATCAACCCTATTTTTAGGTGATGTTTAAAGTTTTTTCACCTCAAAGTAAAGAGTTCTGAAGTTCAATCATTTCTGAAAAGGTTGCAGACTCCACTTTGGGCTGAAGTTCAGAGCTTACACGGGTAGATAAAGTTTCTCAGCCTTCCTGCTGTAGAAAGCCTCTTAACTCCATTCCTTCTCAACAACTGGGACCTAGGGCCTCTCCTCACTTTGTCCCTCAGGTGTGTGCTGCCACATTGTGTTCTGCTACTGCATTTGTCCCCAAATGTAAATTTATTCCAAGCTTGAGGGACGCCAGGGAACACTTTGGGCAGAAGGCAAATTTGATTGTATAAGATGTAGAAGACAGCACCCAGCTAACTGAGAACACCCAGACATCAGTGGTGACCTCAGCTAGCACAGCCTGGGCCACGAGCTCAGTCAGCATGGATGGGCTGAGACCCTATGTGAGGTTTCAGGAGATCTTCCGTTTATCCCACCGCACTGGTCTCAAGCTGTAGGCCTCCTAAAACTTTCGACAGGCGACATACAGGCCTTTTCCTTCTCAGAGGGTGTTGTAGTGCATTGTGCATGTGCAAAATACAGTTGTTCTTTTTCTTTGCTTCTTTAAATGTATCCATGATGGTGATTTTAAGTTTTCTTGGTATTTTGTGCCTTCTTCCATTTTGCCCATAAAACCTTCATTTTTACATTTTTTTAATATGACTGTACAGCACATAATTATTCTAGGGACACATATGTCATGTAACAGACACAGACAGTGTAAATGTTCCATGATTTGGAATATCTGAACCAGTTTGGGACACATTGGTTAAATTATTCTAACCACAAAAATGGTGCTTACTGAAAAATGCTCAGATGAGCATTGTGGCTCACATCTCTAATCCCCCAGCTCAAAAGCTGAGGCAGGAGAAATAACATGAGTTTAGGACCAGTCTGGGCATATAGTGAGTTCTAGGCTAGGGCAGATTGTATTCATTAGACTTTGTTTCAAAAATAATTTCAGTGAGATATCTTGATAGTAAAGATGTTTGCTGCCAAACCTGACAACTGAATTTGGTCACCAGAGCCATATGGTAAAAGTAAATCCACTCCCACAAGTTGTCCTTGACCACCACATGCACTTCTGAACACACACAAATGCAATGCACGCACACATATACACATATATGCACATACATATGTACATGGACACACATGCACACACATGTGCGCGCACACATACATATACACATGTATGCATGCACACACATGCACTGAATGTTTTGTTTGGTTAGGCTAAAAGTTTCAATGAATTATAACTCAAAGTAAATATCCTAAATTAATTCACACTTCCAAGTTCCATGGCTTCTGTCTGATGGTGAGACTCTGTCAACCAATCACATCTACTTAAGGCGTGGCTACCTGGAGCTCAGGAAGAAAAACTGGGAGGACCCAGGTGCGGCGCTCTCTCTCTCTCTGCTGACTCCCACCAGACAGATAGGAAGTCAGACCTCCCACTCTTGTAGCATGAGTTTCCCCTTAGAACCATTAAAATATAATTGTTATTCTTGAGCTGGCCTGGTTATTTATCCTAACGACCTAATTCGCAACATCTGTCTTGGGACTTTTACCTTTAAAAGGTCATTACAGACAAAAGACAGGAGGCTTACAAAGGGGAAAGAGAAAAATGTAGTATCCTATGTTGTTCTTATGACCTCAGCCCTCAGTGTAAATTTTTTCCCCTGATGACAGTAGAAAATTTTAATTTTCACAGCATGCTACTCTTGACATTTTTCAAAAAGATTCTTTTCATTAAAGATTCTCCCATGATATTTATCTGGGAGCTGGGAGGCTAAGGTGCTGGAATCCAGGCTCTTCAGTGAACTTAACTATGTAATGTTGGGCAAGTCGCTTAACTTCTCTGTGTTTTCATTTTTTTCTACTGTAAAGGATGCAATACCTACTTTACAGGGTTGTTATGTGAGTAATAATGGTAATATCTTCAAAGCATTTAAGGTTCTTGAAGACGCTGCTATATAAATATAAACAATTTATGAACCATTTATTTATAAAAGAAAATGTAAAAAAACAAATAAAAACTGAAGTGTTTAATGGGCCCTGTTTGCACCACAACTTTAACCATTCTTTATAAACACTGTGGGCCTGTAATGAACCTGCGCAGCATCCCAGTGCACTGCTGGTAGCTCCCAGCAGCCTGTGGGACGTGGGACTAGGAGCTATGTGGCAGTACAATTGAGAGTCCAAGACCTGGGCATCATGGCAGCTAGCTGAAGATCTCCAGGCACATTTTATTACTGCTGTGGACCCAACCAATAACCAGAGTGGTAGACAAAAAGAAAAAGAAATAGATTCAAGGCTGTGTATAGTCAAACAGTAAAGAATCTAAAGGACAGAGAACAGTTAGCAGGTCCCACCATATAAACAGCAGAGGAGATGCTGTCAACCATTGTAATTAGATCAGGAATAGAAAAGTTAAAGGGAAGTTATTACTTCAGTTCATGAATTGAAGGCTGTGAAAGAGTCAGGGAGTATGCACACATATAATGTTTGCCCAAGAACTTTTGAACTTCTGGAAAGTAACAAGGAACAAAGCATTTGTTCATTTAAAGCTCCCTGTGGAGCTGGGGTTCTAGCTCAGTTTGTAGAGTTCTTGTCTAGCATGCATGAAGCCCTGGGTTCAGTCCCAGAACTGATTGGATGGATGCACTCCTATAATCCCAGCACTGGGGAGGTAAAGGCTGAAAGATCAAAAGTTCAAGGTTATCTTTAGCTAATAGCAAGTTCATGGCCATCCTGGGCTACATAGATCCTTGTTGGTGAACATGAATAAAGTAATCCCACACTAGCTCAGAATTGAGTATAATAAGGGGTTCTTTATTTAGGGGGAACTCACAGATCACAGTCCTCTGCACAAATGGGGAACAGGAACCAAATCCCGCAGCCAGGCGAGAGGAGAGAGAGAGAGGGCATGCAAACGCGCACGTTTTTGGTACCCGAGGCCATGCCCAACCTGGTCCACCCTCTCAAAGGCCATTGGCTGTTTCAAATAGGTAAAAAGGGGGGAAGAAAATCCCCTATGGCTTATCCTTGGAACACTGGCATCATAACAGCTATGCTGTCTGAAGTGCTCAGCATCCAACAGCCTCTTACAAAGGACTGCAGGTTTCCTTGGCTCTCTTCCCAACTCTGCAGCACAGTTGTGCTGCAATGGGTACTAATTTGTCACTTGCTGCACATACATTTGTCTTTTTGGCAAGCATATGCATTTATTTATGGCAAGAAACAGTAGCCACACTTCAGGGTGCTCCCAACAATGCCCACGATTGGTGAAAGGGGGAACACAGACTCCCTCTGGCTGATGAATTAATCAGGATTATTTTTAAATTTCTTTATTCTTTTGATGTACTTTTAAATTTTAGTTTTAGGTTTTAAATACAGAAAAACTCGCCTATGGATTCCTTTCAGAGATTCTAGATGTGGAACTGTTTCTGACATACAAATTTGCTGTTGCTCCCTATTTGAGGCTTGGCTAAAACCCCTAGTGGGGGAACCTGGGTTCAGTTCCCATGTTGAAAAACAATTAGATATGAATATACTGTGTTTAATGTGTATGCATAAAACTACCCACTGTATTCCTGCTTAACAATTCCTTTTTGGTACATTTTGTCTTTCATAGAATTGTTATGCTTTAAGATTTTACTAAAATCACTTTCACTGTGTCTAGTGGAAATTATATTTTTATGACAATTCTAATTTTAATTTAGAGAAAAGTTTAATTTTTTATCTATGACATTGTTTTACAAATGAGACTCAAAAGGATTGTTAGCTGTCCTGGTTCACACTCCAAATATATCAGAGCTAGAGTTAGAGTTCACTTGCTATGATCCCAACCATATCTATTTCCCATATCATATCATATCATATCATATCATATCATATCATATCATATCATATCATTAGACATATTGAACCTGTTAGTTCAGAGATGTGCACTCCTAACACCAGAAACTCCCTGCAGCAACAGCCAAGCCCTCCTCACTCCCAAACTAGAGTCCAAAACCACAGCCCTCTTTTTGGTGGAGCAGAAATCTAGTAAACTTACAAGAAAGACCTTTGGAGGAAGTGGCTTTTCCACTTGGTTCCTTTCTCTGCAGTCAGTGTGGCTGCCTTTTTTTTTTTTTATAGATACCTGATTTGTTCACAGTATTTCCACTAGTCAAAACTTAGTTGTAAAGATGTAGAAATACAATTCTCATTAGATAACCGTAATTTTCAGAAACCTTGCACGTGCCCCAAATGAGATAATATTCTGCTAGGTTCCATAATGATTTGGTATATACGGGGAAAAAACTTAATGTATGTCTCAGCTTCCTCTGTATAATATTAGAATAACAATTGTCATCACAATCATTGCAAAGGACTACTGAGAGAATTAAATGAGCTAATATCTAAGAGGTAATCTGAAGTGTGATTTATGCAGAGACAATGTTGTGGAAGCTATGTTGTGGTTTCCTGCCTGAAGCCTCTAGGAACTTGTAGTCTTCCCTGGGGATTGGATGTTGTCTTCAAGATCTTACATTCTCTCCATGTTTCAGTCATGGGAGTGGCTTGTTTGTTTTATAGAAGAAAGAATTCAGTTGGAGGCCATTATCATCACGGTAGGTAGTATGGCAGAAGGCAGGCATGGTGTGGAAGTAGCTGAGAGCTCACGCCTGACCTGCATGTTACAGGCTAAAGGAGACTGAGTCCTTGATTTGCAGGCTAATCTAATAGATATTCTCTTGTAATTTACAATACATTATATCATGATTTATATGCACACACATAGCCGTGACTAAACCATTTTCTCTCTTGTTTCTTCTACTCTTCCTTGATATCTTCCTGGAACCTTCCCAGTGAAACATCAATTCCCACCTCCATGACATACCTCTTCCAACAAGACCACATCTCTGGCTATTAAATTCTTTTTGTTGTTTGTTTGTTGAGACAGAGTTTCAATATGTATCTCTGGATGTCCTGGAACTCTCTGTATAAACCAGGCTGGCCTTGAACTGACAGAGATCTACCTGCCTCTGCCTCCCGAGTGTTGGAATTAAAGATGTGTACCACCATGCCCACCATCTGGTTATCAAATTCCTCTTGACAAAGAAAATTCTTTCTGTGTACACATACTTCATGTTTTGGGCCCAGCACTAGCTTAGGTAGCCTGTCTATTCACTCTCAGAGCAAAAACATGCATGTTGCATCACCCCAAGGTGCTCATTTGTTTTCACCTAACTGGAGGAATACAAGCCACATATTTTGGGGAATCCTCCTTTTCAAGGAAGCTTTTGTATTCACTGCCCAAGCTGGGCAAACTTACTTCTTTCACATCCGTGGGTTCTCCTTAATTGAAGGGTATGGGAAAATGAATATAGGTTATATACAATCTCTTCTTGTTTTTATGGGGAGATAGATACTGACAGAATGTCTCCTTTCATTAAGCCCCCACCTGTAAATATTCTAAACATATAAGATACATTGAAAGTTACAGGTATCCATGTATACTGCCTATTTGCTCAACAGCTTTCTTATAAAGTTAATCTTTATAAATTTAACTAGTTTTTTAGTGTTTTCTGCCATTTCCTGCTACAACATTTCTGTTTATCAGTAATCTGTGCTTGAATATTAATAGGAAAAAACTCTACTTGGATAAAATCATAATAAATACATTTCTAATAAAACTTGGTGTCCCTCCTTTTATTACCTCATAAATTTGGATTTTCTTGTATCACTGATCTCTGATTTTCATTTGCACTTCTTTTTTTTAAACTGCTTTTCATTCTTTCTAAAGAGAGTTGATGGTTTGGTACAATAACACAGCAGACCCTTAGCTGTTTGTAGCACTTTTTAAAACTTAAAAAATCAGATAATAACATACCTCTTTACTATCCACTTGACCAGATTTTGTAGGAAAGCAGTAATGTAATCTCATGGTAGCGGTAAACACCCACAGACGACCATGGGATTTTTTTTATAAAGTCAAATTCCACACAGGATGTGGTGGCTAATCTTGGTTGTCAATTTGACACACTTAGGAAGAGGGACTTCAGTTAAGGAATCACCTCCATCAGATTGGCCTGTGGGGCATTTTCTTGTTGTTAATTGACTAAGAGGGCTCTATAAGAAAAGTAGTGGAGCAAGCCTGAGGGAGCTAGCCAGTGAACAGCATCCCTCCATGATCTGGGCTTCAGTTTCTGCACTGTTTTTCCTCCGTGAACAATTGTCACCTGTAAGCAAAATATACTCTTTCCCCAAAAATTGCTTTGGGTCATGGTGTTTGTAACAGCAAAGTAGGAGGCAAGCTGAATTTGCCTTTGAGATCTTAAGTCCTACAAACCCAAAATCAACGGTCTTGAAGTTTCTTTCATAAATTACATGTGCATCGGTTACTTTTACTTTTGTCTAGGCAATCTTTAATGTCTAAAGGTCTATAATAACATCAAGGATGTGTGTTAGCTTTCCATTATTAGGACAAATATTGGAGAGAATACACTTAAGAGGAAGAAATATTAACTTACAATTTCACAGATTTTAGTTTACTGTCATGATACTCTGTTGTTTCAGGACCTGAGGCAAGGCAAAGCCTCATGCTGGGAGCACTTGTGAAAGGCAGACCACTGGCCTCATGGTGGACAGAAAGCTAAAGAAGAAAGGACTGGTATGACGGCATCCTTCAAAGGCCTTTTTCCAATGACCTCACTTCCTCCCATTAAACCACACTTCCTTAACATTCTACCACACACCGAAGGCTAATGTTCAAGTTCTTGGCATTTGAGCTTTGACAGACATTTAAATTACAAAAGGTGATAAGAGAGTTGGTGTACATTCTCTTATTTGAGCTAAGCAACTGCAGTTTTCCCAGAGTGAGGAGGCAGAATGACTGCCAAACTTTGTAGCGCTTTAAATGAAAATCACTCCCATGGGCTCATACATTTGAATGCTTGGTCACCAGGGAGTGTCACTCGGGGTGGGTTTTGAGTCTTCAAAAATCCACACAAGGCCCAGCTTCTCTCTCCACCTCTGCTTACTCCTTATGGATCAAAATATAAAGCTTCCAGCTACTGCTCCAGTGCCATGCCTGTCTGCTTCCCACCATGGTGATAATGAACCAACACGCTGAACTGTAAACAAGTCCCCAATTAAATGCTTTCTTTTATAAGAGTTCTTGGCCATGGTGTCTCTTCACAGTAAGAAAGCAATAACTATGACACCTTTCAACCAAACACTTGCCTGGGAGGAAAACAAAACAATGTTGGGGAAATTTGCCTTTGTGCCCAAGTAAGAGATGGTAGACTTCGCCTGTGTGAGGTCTCCTATACCTTCAAAGACAATTTAGGATGAATTCCAGCTCAGAAAGGGGCTCAATTATAAGATTGTATCAAGAACTGAGCTCTGTTCCCAGACAACCCTTGGCCTTGCCACATAGTTTTCTTTTCTGCATCTTTAGTTCTGGTTTTTAAACCTAGGTTCCCAATCCTCTAGCTCCAATATAGCCCAGCATTAGATTCTTAGGGCACCACACAGCTGCATCTCTACCTTAGAGAGCAGTGTGTCCAGTGCTCACCATCTACTGTTCAGATAGTCCCATACTCCAGTTGAGCTCCCTGACACAGTGGCTTGTGTCACAGCAGGCCATAGTTAAATAGAAGCAGCCAGCACTTGAAGATCTTCCTGGGTCAGGTGCCATCTCCAGGACCAGTTCACTGTAGTGGGCACAGGGGGCAGAGACAAAAAGGCCAAGGAGCAGAAGAGGTGGTGGCCTGGAGAGATTCACCATGCAGGTTATTGTTCAGCAGCACCATGCTCAGGACACACATGCTGGCCACAGCCTCTCCTGCACCCTTTCAGTAACTAACAAGCTAGTCAAAGGGGCAAGAAGACGGTTTTCTATTGGGATTAAAGTTTTAACTGAGAAATGGACCAATTTAGGGAGTCCTTTATCCACTGAGAGCAGACATTGTTTACAAGACCATTAGCCTCAGCTTCGCTGTGGTCCCTCTTTGCTAAGGGACTTGCTTCTCTACTGCTTTTACAAGTCTGCATAGCAACAGAGTGGGCTGCTACCAAGATCTCTTTTTCTATCTCTGCACTCCTGGATTCTGTGAGAGAGCCAAAGTGTCACCACACTTCTGCCTGCCAGTCCAAAGATGGAAACAAGTTGGTGTGGCTCCGAATAGCTGCCATGTCATAAATAAATCCTTATCAAAGTAGATAGTTTTTAGATAAGAGATTTGATATTAAAATAGCCCTTTTCGCCTTTCATTTCCAGAAGCAATCTACTTCTACAATTATTTATCACTCCTTCCTGTTATTTGTTATATTGTTTGGACAATATGTCTTCTGCCTTAAGATGTTCATTTCCAAGTTTCCTGTAGATACATTTTTGTCCCTACAGACTCAATTAGAGTATTTTTTATTGGCATGCTATTTGTTTGGAAAGATAGAAAATGTGCCAATAATTACCTGGCAAGGTGAAAAGGGCCCAAGATTATGCAGATTGGATTCTGGGGGAATATGCTGCAAACCTAATTGAAATATTCCAGATACAAAATGGATTTGCCTTTAACTCACACCCAAGATGGCCATCTTGTCAACATTTTAAATAGATCTTCACTTTATTCCCAAACATCATTCCATTTAATGTCTGTATAGTCCTCAAACTTCGGTTTCTGATAAAAAATAGTAACCATGCTTCTGTAGAGACCTTGCAGCCATATAACATCTCAACATGGTCATACAGCTTGTGACTAAGATCTCTAAAGCATAAACAAATATTTGAAAGATTATTTTGCTTTCTTTTATACCTACTAATTTTAGCAAATTTTGGATAAGAACATCAGGTTTTTGTTAATCAACATTTACCATCTTAAAGCAGAGCGCTCATGGGGAAAGATAGATGGTTCAGTGATTAAGAGCTCTTGCTATTTTGTCCAGGGACAGCATCCAACAGAGCAGCCCACACAGATTATAACTTCAGCTTCAAGGGATCTGAACCCCATCTAGACTCTATGAGCACCCAATACTCACCCGTGTGTGCACTGGTATGCACATCTATACACGTGCACCTGTGCACATACACGTGCGCACACACACAATATACCTTTTAAAGAAAGGATTAAACATTAAAATTTTAAAAATGAAAGATATTCTTTCTCTGAGCATAAATAATGCCTTGGTCAATATTAGTTTCACTTATTAAGTCATGACAGTGTACATTTTTAGGAAAAAAATTAAAATTCTTCAAACACTTAAACGATCATTGAACCCCATTTATCAGAACACTTTTGAGTTATCATTTCTACTACTAATTCTTATCCTTAAAAAATTAAGACTCAATATCCTATTCCTGATTTTAAATTTCTATATATTTATTTTTATTTTTATATATAATATATACTTATATTTATTATATATAAATATTCATTTTTGGTGTATTTTTATTAGTATGATTTCAGTGTACATATGAATGTAGTACCATCATGTCTGAGCACATCAGGTATCGTGATGTTTTGGCCCCTCTTTGTTCACACTGCATTCTTCCCACACTGCCCTCCAGTATCTCCATAGCACATGGATTGCCATGGGTCAATTTTCATACATTATAGAAAACATACATTTGTTTTTAATGAGTTCTGAAGAGACTCTAATGGGTGCATTTAGGCAACAATCTATAACATTTAGGAAAAACAGTAAAACTTCAGAAGAGAATTAGAGGGGGAAATAAGGTCATTGCAGCAGTAATAATCCACCTTTTCTAAAGCTATTCACTCTCGCTCGTTCACTCCACTCGCTCTCCCAAAGGTCTGAGATAGACAGGCATTGTGCTAGTGTGTAACATGAGGGCCTGCTTGTTGGGGTTTCTGTTCTGCCCGGTTCCCACAGCCGTTTAGGTCCCAAGGAAAATCACACAGAGAGTCTACATTAGGTTATAAACTGATTGGCCCATTAGCTCAGGCTTCATATTAGCTCTTATAACGTGTATTAACCCATTATCCTTATCTATGTTAGCCACATGGCTCAGTACCTTTTTCAGCGGGGTAGGTCATATCCTGCTTCTTCGGTGGTCTGGGCAGGACTGCCAAAAAAGCTTCCTTCTTCCCATAATACTCCTGTTCTCATTGCCCCACCTCTACTTCATGTCTGGTTTTTCCCCGCCTATACTTCCTGCCTGGCTATCAGCCAATCAGTGTTTATTTAAAATATAATTGACTGAATACAGACAATTCTCCTGCACCACTGGTGGCTTCAGAAGAAACCTAAGTAAATGGGGTACTGCCTTCTTCCAGCTGCTCCTTCTTTACAGGAGAAATGGAAGGCGCTAACAGTAAGTCCACAGGTGCTGAGGTGGCTAGCCTCTGACCCTACCAAGCGGGAAGCATGGTTCCTCTGGAGCAGCAGTTCTCAACCTGTGGGTCGCATATCAGACATCCTGCATATCATGTATTACATTACAATTCATAACAGTGGCAAAACTAACGTGTAAAGTGGCAACTGGGCCACCACAGCGTGAGGAACTGTATTAAAGGGTCATAGCATTAGGAAGGTCCTAACTGCCGTGGACCCCTGCTTTGGAGAGAAATCGGCACCACATCTTAAGTTGTAACCAGGAAGTTTGGCCGCGGAAAGAGAAGCATGGGGACCTCCTTCCCATAGGGCCATGTTGGCGGCCCTATCAAGATAATAAAGATCAGGAACCCCATGGGGATTAGTACAATATAAAACAGGACTCAGATGGGGGATTCAGGTTGGCAGGAATCCAATCATAGAAGATTTTGCAGCTTGATAAACGTATTTGATGAAATAAAGATAATATGTAACGGGATATTGTTGGGTGTGAAGTAAACTAGAACTTGACATTGCAAATAGGACTGTAGACAAAAATACTATATGACTCAGTATAGTGAAAATTGTGACAGGTTGATTTATTTTTCTTTATTATTGTTGTTGTTTTATTTTGATTTTTGAGACAGGGTTTCGCTGTGTAGTCCTCGTTGTCCTAGAATTCACTCTGTAGACCAAGTTGGTCTCAAATTCAAAGATCTACCTACATCTGCCTCCTGAGTGCTGGGATCCAAGGCTTGTGCCCCCCTCACCCAGCAATACATTGATTTATTAACATGAACACTAAGAAGGAGTCAGGTATGAATCCATGTTCCCAAAGTGGTCAGCTAGATGGATGGATTTGATATCGACTAAACTGATTTGAGAAAAAAATGATAAATGAGTTTTATATATTATAGCTTTGATATTCTTATGAGTTATAACCCAGAAGTAAAAATATGAGAGCCAGTCAAGTATGCCTGGAGATGAAGAAAGTCTGGGACACAGATTTAGGAGCTAATAGGTGGGTAAATTAAGCCTATGGATTATATACATTGAGAGACAGCATGAAAGTAACAACATGATCACATAATACATTTAGCTGCTATAATGCTGTCTTGATTGAGAATCTTGACAGATAAGAAGCTCCCTGTGGCTTTGGAAACACTAGACCAAGCAAGCAGTTCGGAGGTCACCACTATTGTGGTGATTTCTGCTAAAGTTACTACAACTCAAAATATGAGAATATGCCCACAGTATTCTGTATCATATATATTTGTTTGCAGTCTTCAGCTTGAAAACTTGAAGATGATCTCAAATAATTAGTTCTATGAACATTTTGTTTCCATATCTTTTAGTCTAATACAGCAGTTCTCAACCTGTGGGTCACAACTGTTATGCCCAGATCCGTGAAGCCCCCCCCCCCCCGCCACAACCAACAAGGAGACCGAGTCCCGTATGTAAAAGCAAAGAGCCTTTATTTTATGCAAGTTTGCAAACTCAGTCTCTCCGCATGTCCAATGTATTGGAATAAGCTGAGAGCCCCAAGCTCAGTTAGAGTTGGGTTTTTGTAGTAGTAAAGGTAGGGGTGAGGGATTTCTAAGGCTCAGGAGCCCTGATTGGCTGACATTTGTCTAGCGGTGTCCTGGTGAGTGTACTGGCAGGTGATCCTATCTACAAGGTTGGAACGTTAGGAATTTCCTTTGGATGGTCTGTTCTTGGGTGGTGTCTGGGTAATCTCAGTTTGTGGTTCTTCCTACAACCATGTATGGCTTCAGGGTAAACTTGTGAGACTCAGGCCTCCATTAAACTTAAAATGGCTGAGTCCTACTCTGGCAGGTGATAATGGTTAGAAGTAAAGAACTTCCTTTGGCTGGTTTGTTTCTATTTAGCTTATCATGGCTGGCTCCTACAATAACCCCTTTGAGGGGTCACATGTCAGATATCCTGAATATCATATATTAATATTATGATTCATAACAGTAGCAAAATTACAGTTATGAAGTAGCAAGGAAATAATTTTATGGTTATGGTCACCACAAAATGAGGAACTGTGTTTCAGGGTCACAACATTAGGAAGGTTGAGAACCACTAGTCTAATATATCAATTTTATGTTATTTGCATGCCATGATACTGTGTGTAATGGATTAAGTAAAAATGCTATGGATCCCCAAGTGGCTGCAGTGGCAGAAACGCTGCAGGTTCCCGAGTGGCTGCAGTGGGCAGCGGGCCGTGAGACCACACTGCAGGTCCCCGAGCAGGGGAGGGGAGACAGCTGATCCTGAGAGCAGCCAGTCCCAGGCAGGGACGATGCAATTCCCCAAATGACTGCAGTGGGCCTTGAGGGGCAGCAAGTCCCATGAGGAGAGACAAACAGATGGGCACACCACAAGACCATGCTGCAGGTCTCTGAAGGCAGCTGGTCCCCGGCAGGGAGCCATGCATCGGGCAAGAGACAGAGACACAGATAGGCATGCCATACAGAGTGAGGTTGGATATTTATTTAGTGGGTTATGGAAGGGAAGGGGAGAAGGGGAGAAGAGAAGAGAGAGGGGCAGAGAGAGAAAAAGAGAGATAGAGAGAAACAGAAGGGGAAAGGGGAGGAGTGGGGAGAGACAGAAGCTGCCTCTGAGGGAAAAGAGAAGGGACTCAGGCTGGAAGCTGAAGATCAGCTTGCCTCAGATGATGGGGGAGGGAGTGGGCGTGGCTTGTCTCTTAAAGGGACAGAGCATACCATTACACTATGATACCTTAAAATTTCACTGACTGCGTAAAATGATGCTATATTATAGTATTCTTAACTAAAAATTGAGAAAAAGTAAATTACCTCTGAACAAATCAGTGATAGTGATAGTATATGAAATATGTATGTATATATATGTATGTATGTATACACACATAATTTCAACCAATTGTTTCAGTGTTCAACATCATATACAAGTATAATTTAATAACTACTAGGAATCCCTTCCTTCTTTTCTTCCTTTTTTCCTTCCTTCCTTCCTACCTACCTTTTGTTTGTTTCTCCCGTGTGAGAGCGTGTCTGTGCCATGGAGCATACAGTGTAACAATCAGAGGACAGTTTGTGGAAGCCCTTTCTGTCCTTTCATTATGAGGGTCGTGGGATCAAATAAAAGTCAGGCTTAGTGGCCAGTGTCTTTCACCACAGGGCCATCGCTCCAGCCCATATGTTGGGACCCTTTAGTCAATATTTAGAAAAGGACTTTTCTTAATCTCAAAGTTTATATGAGAGAAACCCAAACTATTTTCTTTTTATTGTCTTATTCTCCTTTGGTTTATCAACGTTTTCCAGTATTGGCCAAAAGAGATGATAACTGAGTTTCCCTAGATTACTGACTCAAATTTAATTGTTCTTATCAAATGTGGTAAGCCCACAGTCTCCCAAAGCAAGCACATAACTCCACTCATGGATTTTCTGTCTGTCTAATCAGCAGGATGTAGTCTATGATGATTCTAGCAGCACACATACTTCCCTTTAACAAGATTCACAACAGACTTTAAGTCCCTGACAATTATTAGTGTCCTTTGGCCTCAGTTGCTCCCTACGACCTCTCTAGTAAGCCATTAACTGTAGAATCTGTAGCTTTGGGATACGACTCTCTTTTGCCTGTAAATCGATGGAACTTTGAAAACACATTACCCTATGAGTGGTTCAGTTATTCATAGCTTTTATTGTGGAGAAATTTCTTGTTTATGTGTAATAAATTTTATCCCTGCACACCCACTAGATATAAAATCAAAAAAGCATATTTTACTCACCTCAACCCTGTGCCAAATATTTTCAGGCCATTTTTTGTAGCAAAATAGTGCTGGATTTCCAGTTTTTTCAACATTCCCACAAAAATCACTTATTTCTGTCTAATAAGAGAGACCAGCTGTTCTGTGAAACTGAAACTTAGTGACTACATGCATGCTCACTTCTTAGGAACCTGTGATGCTGGTCAGCAGTACCATTGCGTGTGTTCATGCCTTCAATTCTTCTGGATCTCAACATGCATCCTGACCCCACTCATCTCCCTGTCCCATCACACCTGCCCTTGTGACCTCCCAACTAAACAAAACAAAATTTAGTGTATAGCCAAAACAAAACAAATCTCGATGTGGAAGTTGTAGTGTGGTCCAGTGAGTCACACAGTACACCCCTTAGTCCATACATCTTTACTTGTAAGTGTTCTTTCTTAACAATGGATCGTTGGTCTGGCTCAAGGCCTCTGGCTTCTGCTACTCTATAGATACTAAGCTCTCACTGGGACTCCTCCTGGATATCCCATGTTGCCTTGTGTCGTGGAGATCCTGTAGCTTTGGATCTGCAGATCCAGCCCCTTCATATACCCCAGCAGTTCGTAGACAAGGTGTATGTTGGGGTGGGCTAATTCATAGCTCATAGGTTCTGGGCCTGGGTGAAAGCTGGGTTGGTCGGCCGCCAGCTCATCATCACCACCAGGGCAAGCTCTCCAGCACTGCCCCAACTGGCTCACCCAATACAGAAGGCAGAAAGGAGCAGGACCAGTTTTCCTGCTCTCAGGCCCTTGGGTCTAGCCAGTTGCAGCCAGTGGGGGGTGGAGCCTGCTCTGTGCAGCCCTATCCTCAGTGCTTTCAGTGGCGGGGCCCACTCTCCTGTGTGCTACAGCTAACGAGCGGCAGGACCAGCTCTCCCACGCTTATACCGCGCCAAAGCCAGCTCTCCTGCCCACCACAGTTGGCAAGGGACCAGTGAGGAGGGTATCTTTTCCTCACCCATGCTACCACATGGCTAATGAGGGGGCGGGGTCAGCTCTTATACCCTCCAGGCTGGCTCACTTTTCACCCCACCTCCCACCGGAAGGTCAGCTCTACTGTGTGACATGCCTTGTCAATTCTCCCACTCTGGTAACCCCAGCGCCAGCTCTTCTACGCTTCATAGACATTGAGGGGCAAGGGGTGAGGGAGGTCTCTTCTCTCCCTTGCCCATTCCACCATATCGCAGATGAGGGGCGGGGCCAGATCTCCCACACACTTTCAAGGGGGTATATCACCTGCTCTCCCCTCCATCACCAAAGTCAGCACTACCGTGCTGCTTAGGAGAGGTGCAAGGTCCCAGTGAGGGGCAGGCTCAGCTCTTCACTTTTGAGACCCTGGGTCCAGTTTTTTCTGTCTACTATAGGTGGCAAGGAACGAGGGGCTAAGGGTCAGAGGAGCATCTCTCCCTTGCCCACACCACCAGATGAAGGTGGAGCTACATACTCTACTCTTACTCACCCGTACCATGCCAACAGGGCCAACTCTACTGCCCAGGCAAAGTGCAGGACCCGCTGTCTCCAGTGCTGCAGTTGGTAGGGGCAGGGCCAATTTTCCCTACTGCTGCAGCCAGTGAAGGATGGGGCCAACTCTGTGCAGCCCTATCCTTACCACTTTCAGTGGCAAGAGAAGTCAAGGACTCATAGCCTTCACTTCTGTTTGGGATCTAGTCATTGTAAATGCAGTGGATTGCCTCTGGATTGGGCAACTGAAATTAGCACGTTGTATTCTGTTTATACGGCCATCAATAATGATTGTTTCAGAATGACAAGGTTTGGCGGTTTCATAACAGTTGTCTTAGCACCAAAGGGATAAAATCAATACCTTGAATTTACCCTTAGAGACCAAGACAAGTTCCATGCTTATACCTTAAGTTCTGTTCATACAAAATCTGATATTTATCAAGTAATTTTTTCTGAAACCCTCTGCGTTTATTAATTTTTTTATTCCATCAGTATAAATACTAGTTTTTAGGGTTTCCATAACAAAATAGTATAAACAAAAGAAATTTCTAGCCTTACAGTTCTGGAGGCTGGAAGCTCGAGTTTAAAATGACACTAAGTTAGATTTTTCTGATGCCTCCATCTTTAAATTGTCTTCTTCAAGAGTCTTCATATGGGCTTCCTTCTTACAAACAGTCATTAAGCACACAAGTCATATGGTGATGCTAATGATATAATTTTAGCTTAGCTTCTTTAAAGGCCTTAGCTTTCTTCTGGTGTGATGGTGTATATCTGTAATCTCAGCTCTCAGGTTATGGAGTATGGGCTTGAAACCAGCCTGACCTACATAACAAGACCCTGCATGAAGAAGAAAAAAGGAGGCAGGAGGGAGGGAAGGGGAGAGGAAGGAGGAGGCAGAGGAGGGGGAATCCCACCTCCAATTATAGACATATCCTTAAGAGTTCAATACATGGATTTTGAAGGTACATGGAAGTGGTATTACTCCTCTTCTTCCTCTCCTCCCTCTCCCCTTCCCTTTCTCCTTCCCTTCTCCCTCCTCCTCCTCTTTTTTTCTTCTTGCAGGGTCCAGCTATGTAGGTCAAGCTGGTTTCAAGCTCATGATCCTCCACACCCAATCAAATATTCACTTTCATTCAACATATGCTTAACCTTTCAGGCATTATTCTTGTTTGGGGTTTAGAGCAGAGACCAGAGAGCTGGAAATAATATTCTAGTGTGTAGTGCATAGGGACTAAGTGAGTCAGGAATGCTGAGAATTTGGCGCTCCAATCAACATGAAAGGATTTATAAAAAATGTATAAACAAATCAGTATTTTATCCTTTAAAAAGGTGACCACCTCTTGACTGCTGGGAGCTTCTCGTTTTCTTATTGTTCCTGGTGGAAGGAACTTCAGTCAATTAGTTTGGAGTCAATGTGAAATAATTGGTAAGTGGTTAAGAAGGACAGTTTGATTTGTTTCTATTTGAACAATTGTAATTCGTCTGACACTTGACAGGACTTGAAAATGTAGTTGGGGTTTTGTAAAAGTTTCATTTCATTTAAATGCATGTTCTCTTCCTGATGACAGGATTGAGCTGTCTACTGCCAACTTTGAACCATCACCGCAAAGATAGTGTTGCTGCTTTGTTTTACAATCCTGCAATTTGGGTCTGTTGCTAAGTCTTTTATATATTCAGTGTAAAGACACTGATGAAATCCATGCACATATAAAGTAAAAGCTGAAGTTTTGGTGAGTTTGTACTTCTGTGCATCAATTGTAACTTCCTGTCATGAGGTTTACTTGTTTAACTGAGGGCATAATAAAAAAAAAAAAAACTGAGGGTCTGATGAGGGTGTTTTGATTCTTTCCTTTTTGATATAGTGATTCAATTTATCTTCTTTGCCACTGTTCATATAGCAAAAGGATGGCAAATGTTGGCTGAGTGATGGGAAGTAGTTAGCCTGGTGAGTTTTGGGAGGGAATTTGGTTCCTATTTGTTTAAATTTTTTAGTAAGTATTATATTGGACTCTTTCTGACCCCAACATTTAGTCCAAAATCTAAAGAAACAGAAAATACACATTATGTTTGATAAATTAGGCTATATTTAAAGTATGTAAGTTGATATACTAAAATAAATCAATTTGTATAATCCCTCAATAATCATATGTATGTGTGTGTTACAGAAATGTCAAATGACTTTATTGCATATTCAGTGTTTATATGTTACATGATGCTGAATTCAAATTAGGATGCCTGGAGATTTGAGATTAACTCTTAAGGAGCAACTCTTTGTTTATCTTTTTTTATATTGATTTTATTGAGCTCTACATTTTTCTCTGCACTCCTCCCTGCCTCTCCCCTCCCCTTCAACCCTCTCCCAAGGTCCCCATGCTCCCAATTTATTCAGGAGATCTTGTCTTTTTCTACTTCCCATGTAGATTAGATCTATGTATGTCTCTCTTAGGGTCCTCATTGTTTTCTATGTTCTCTGGGATTGTGATTTGTGTGCTGGTTTTCCTTGCTTTATGTTTAAAAACCACTTATGGGTGAGTACATGTGATAATTGTCTTTCTGGGTCTGAGTTATCTCATCCAAAATGATGTTTTCTAGCTCCATCCATTTGCCTGCAAATTTTAAGATGTCATTAATTTTTTCTGCTGTGTAGTACTCCATTGTATAAATGTACCACATTTTCTAATTCATTCTTTGGTCAAGGGGCATTTAGGTTGTTTCTAGGTTCTGGCTATGACAAACAAAGCTGCTATGAACATAGTTGAGCACATGCCCTTGTGGCATGATTGAGCATTCTTTGGATATATACCCAAAAGTGGTATTACTGGGTCTTGAGGAAGGTTGTTTCCTAATTTTCTGAGAAATCACCACACTGATATCCAAAGGGGTTGTACCAATTTGCACTCCCACCAGCAATGAAGAAGTGTTCCCTTTCCCCCACAACCTCTCCAGCATAAGTTGTCATCAGTGTTTTTGATCTTGGTCATTCTTACAAGTGTAAGATGGAATCTCAGAGTTGTTTTGATTTGCATTTATCTGATGACTAAGGATGTTGAGCATTACCTTAAGTGTCTTTCAGCCATTTTAGATTCTTCTGTTGAGAGTTCTCTGTTTAGGTCTGTACTCCATTTTTTATTGGATTATTTGTTCTTTTGATGATCAATTTCTTGAGTTCTTTCTATATTTTAGAGATCAGACCTCCGTCTGATATGGGGTTGGTGAAGATCTTTTCCCATTCTGTAGGCTGTCGTTTTGTCTTGTTGACTGTATCCTTTGTTTTACAAAAACTTTTCAGTTTCAGGAGGTCCCATTTATTAATTGTTTCCCTCAATGTCTGTGCTGCTGGGGTTATATTTAGGAAGTGGTCTCCAGTGCCAATGTGTTCAAGTGTATTTCCCACTTTCTCTTCAATGAAGTTCAGTGTGGCTGGCTTTATGTTGAGGTCTTTGATCCATTTGGACTTGAGTTTTGTGCATGGTGATAGATATGGATCTATTTTCATTCTTCTACATGTTGATATCTAGTTATGCCAGCACCATTTGCTAAATATGCTTTCTTTTTTTCCATTTGATATTTTTTGCTTCTTTGTCAAAAATCAGGTGTCCGTAGTGGTGTGGATTAATATCCGGGTCTTTTATACAGTTCCATTGGTCTTCCTGTTTGTTTTTATGTCAATACCAGGCTGTTTTCAGTACTGTAGCTCTGTAGTAGAGTTTGAAGTCAGGGATTGTGATGCCTCCAGACATTCCTTTATCATACAGGATTGTTTTGGCTATATTGGGATTTTGCTTTTCCATATGAAGTCTTTCAAGGTCTGTGAAGAATTTTGCTGGTATTTTGATGGGCAGTGCATTGAACCTGTAGATTGCTTTTGGTAAGATTGCCATTTTTACTGTGTTAATTCTACCTACCCAAGAGCATGGGAGATCTTTCCACTTTCTTGTGTCTTCTTCAATTTCTTTCGTCAAAGATTTAAAGTTCTTGTCATACAGATCTTCCACTTGTTTGGTTACAGTTACTCCGAGATATTTTATGCTATTTGTGGATATTGTGAAGGGTGATGTTTCTCTGATTTTTTCTTAGCTCCTTTATCATCTGTGTAAAGGAGGGCTACTGATTTTTTTGTTGTTGTTAATCTTGTATCCTGCTACATTACTGAAAGGGTGTATGAGTTGTCAAAGTTCCTTGGTATAATTTTTGGTGTTGCTTATGTAAACATATATCATCAGCAAATAGTGAGAGTTTGACTTCTTATTTTCCGATTTGTATCTTCT
Source organism: Ondatra zibethicus (assembly GCA_004026605.1). Taxonomy (NCBI): domain Eukaryota; kingdom Metazoa; phylum Chordata; class Mammalia; order Rodentia; family Cricetidae; genus Ondatra; species Ondatra zibethicus. The sequence goes on from PVIU01001362.1 coordinate 184,016, forward strand.
TGATCTCTTTTTATTGTCTTATTGCTTTAGCTAGGACCTCAAGATCTATATTGAATATATATGGAGAGAGTGGACAGCCTTGTCTTGCTCCTTATTTCAGTGGGATCACTGTGAGTTTCTCTCCATTTAGTTTGATGTTGACTGTTGGCTTGCTGTATATTAGGTTTAGGTATGGTCCTTATATCCATGCTGTCTCCAAGATCTTTATCATGAAGGGATGCTGTATTTTGTCAAAACCTTTTCCAGCATCTAAAGAGATGATCATGTGGTTTTTATTTTTCAGTTTATTTATGTGGTGGATTACATTGACAGATTTTCGTATGTTGAACCATCCCTGTATCTCTGGGATAAAGCTGACTTGATCTTGGTAGATGATGGTTCTGACGTATTCTTGGATTCAAATTGCCAGTATTTTATTTCTTATTTTTTTTATCAGTGTTCATGAGTGAGATTGGTCTGTAATTCTCTTTCTTAATACTATCTTTATGTGGTTTGGGTATCAGAGCAATTGTAGCCTCATAAAAAGAGTTTGGCAATGTTCCTTCTGTTTTCTGTGTGGAAAAATTTGAGGAGAATTGGTATTAGTTCTTCTTTGAAAATCTTGTAGAATTCTGAGGTGAAACCATCTGGTCCTGGGCTTTTTTTTTTCCTTGGGTGCTGTGGGAGCACATTCAGCTCCTTCAGCCAATAGCATTTAAGATACAGTGCTATGTGAGCTCCTTCTACTCCTTCAGCCAATAGCCTTTAAGATACCAGCCCACTTGGGCATGGTCTCTTATACTATAAATGCAGCTTTAAAGCATGTGCTCCCTCTCTTGCTTCCAGCTTATGCTTCCAGCTGCTAGACTCTGTTCCTGTTCCCATTTGTGCAGAGGACTGTTACCTAGTGATCTGTAAGTCTCCCCTGAATGAATAACCCTTTATTATTCATAATTTTGAACTAGTGTGGGATTATTTTGTGACTCCCGCCATCAGTTGGGAGACTTTTGATGGCTGTTTCTTTTTCTTTAGCAGTTATAGGTCTATTTAACTTGATTATCTGATCTTGATTTAATTTTGGTAAGTGATACTTATCCAGAAAGTTGTCCATTTCCTTTAAGTTTTCCAATTTTGTGGAGTACAGGTTTTCAAAATATGACCTGATGATTCTCTGGATTTCCTCCATGTCTGTTGTTATGTCCCCTTTTTCATTTCTGATTTTGTTAATTTGAATATTCTCTCTCTGCCTTTTGGTTAGTTTGGATAAAGGTTTATCTATTTTGTTGATTTTCTCGAAGAACCAACTCTTTGTCTCATTGATTCTTTGTATCATTTTCTTTGTTTCTATTTTGTTGATTTCAGCTCTCAGTTTATTTCCTGCTGTCTAGTTCTCTTGGATGAGTTTGATTCTTTTTGTTCTAAAGGTTTCAAATGTTCTGTTAATACACTAGTGTGGGATTTTTCCAGCTTCTTTATGTAGGCATTTAGTGCTATGAATTTTCCTCTTAACACTGCTTTCATTGTGTCCCATAAATTTGGATATGTTGTGTGGTCATTTTCATTGAATTTTATGAAGTCTTTTATTTCTTCCTTGACCCATTGATGCATCAGGTGAGCATTGTTTAACTTCCATGTGTTTGTGGGCTTTCTGGAATTAGTGTTGCTAAGACACATGGGGTTATTCTAATTTTTTTGTACTTGTTGAGATTTGTTTTGTTACCAAGTATGTAGTCAATTTTTGAGAAGGTTCCATGAAGTGCTGAGAAGAAGGTATATTCTTTTATGTTTGGATGGAATGGTCTATAGATGTCTGAGAAGTTCATTTGAGTCATAACATCTGTTAGTTTCCTTATTTATCTGTTCGTTTTTTGTCTGACTGACCTGTCCAGTGCTAAGAGTGGAGTGCTGAAATCTCCTACTATTAGTATATGGGATTTAATGTATTATTTAAGCTTCAGAAATGTTTCTTTTACATATGAGGGTGCCCCTGTATTTGGGGTACAGATGTTCAGTACTGAGATTTCCCCTTGGTGGATTTTTCCTGTGACTAATATGAAATGTCCTTCTTTGTTACTTTTGATTGATTTTAGTGTGAAGTCTATTTTGTCAGATATTACGATAGCTATACTGGCTTGTTTCTTAGGTTTATTTGATTGGAAAATTTTTCCCAACCCTTTACTCTGAGGTGATGTCAGTCTTTGAGGTTGAGGTATGTTTCTTGTATGCAGCAGAAGGATGGATGCCTTTTTGTAGGTGAGCTGAATTCAATTATATTAAGGAATATTAATGACCAGTGATTGTTATCTCCTATTAATTTAGTTTTCATTGTTGGTGATGTTATTGTGTGCATGTGTGTTTTCCTCCTTTAGTATTTGCTGCTGTGAGATCATCAATTGCCTGTGTTTTTGTTGATGTAGCCAACTTCCTTGGGTTGGAGTTTTCCTTCTAGTACTTTGTGTAGTGCTGGGTTTGTGGCTAGGTATTGGTTAAATCTGGTTTTGTCATAGAATATCTTGTTTTGTCACTCTATGGAGATTGAAAGTTTTGCTGGGTATAGTAGTCTGGGCTGGCGTCCCTGGTCTCTTAATGTCTGCATAATGCTTGACCATGATCTTCTTGCTTTCATTGTTTCCATTGAGAAGTCAGATGTAATTCTGATACATCTACCTTTATATGTTACTTTGTTTTCTTCCTTTGCAGCTTTTAATATTCTTTCTTTATTCTGCATGTTTAGTATTTTGATTATTATGTGGCAAAGGGACTTTTTTTTTGATCCAGTCTATTTAGTGTTCTGTAAGCTTCTTGTATCTTCATAGCCATATCTTTTTTTAGGTTGGGAGAGTTTACTTCTATGATTTTGTTAGATATATTTTCTGTGCATTTGAGTTGGATTTCTTATTCTTCTATACCTATTATTCTTAGGTTTGGTCTTTTCATGGTGTCCCATATGTCCTGGATATTTTGTGTTAAACTTTTACTAGACTTAATGTTTTCTTTAACTGATGAGTGTTTTTCCTCTATTCTATCTTCAGCACTTGAGATTCTCTCTTCCATCTCTGTTATTCTGCTGTTTATGATTGCATTTGTAGTTCCTGATCGCTTTCTCATGATTTCTGTTTCTATAATTCCCTCAGCTTGTGTTTTCTTTATTGTCTCTATTTCAGTTTTCAAGTTTTGAATAGTTTCTTTCATATGCTTGATTGCTTTTTCTTGGCTTTCTTTAAGGAATTTGTTGATGTCTTCTCATTTTTTATTTGTCTTTTCCTCCATTTCTTTGAGGGAATTTTTCATTTCCTCTTTAAGGGCCTCAAACATTTTCCTAAAGTTATTGTTTTTAGTTCATTTTCTTCTGCTTCATCTATATTTGGTTGTTCAAGTCTTGCTGTTGTAGGGTCACTAGTTTTTACTGGAGTCATGTTGCTCTTTGTGGTGTTGCATGTATTCTTGCCTTGTCTACCCATCTTTTCTTCTGATCGGTGTAGTTGGAACTGTCTGTGACTCTGGTAATCAATCTTCCAGGTGCCAGTGGATCCAAGGCTCAGATGGTTGCTCCTTGTGGTGCAGTCAGTGCCACGGTTCCAGTCACCCCATTGGTCACTCCATGATCCTGGAGGTCGCTCTGTGCTCCTGAGGTTTGCTCTGCTCCTGTGGCATTTGCCACCTCAGGCCTGCTCCAGCCTAGGTTGCCGGTTCAGTCCTATTTCTGTAAATGTCCCTGGTCTGGATCCACTCCTGCTCCCATGGAGCTCACCATCTCAGGCCTGCTCCAATCTAGGTCGCTGGCTCCATACTGCTCCTGTGGAGCTTGCCATCTCTCAATAATCATATTTTATTGGAGACATAGTTCTCTCTCTCACTCTCGCTCTCTCTTTCTCCTCCCTCTCTCTTCCACATGCTAACTGTCACTCTTGCTCTCTCTCCCCTGCTGTGTTTTTCCATGCTGGGGTTCAAACCCAAGACCTTATATATACGAAGCAATTCTCTACTACTGAGTTTCATTTCCAGTGTCATATTATCAACTTTTTAATTAATCAATTTTTACTTAAAATTTTCTTATATCTTTTGATTATGTTCTCTCCCCTCCCCCAACTCCTCTCTGATCCTTCTCACCTCTCTTGCCACCCAACTTCATGTTCATTTTCTCTCTCCAAAACCTCCAAGAAATGAAAATCACAACAAACATATACATATATACATATAGATATATCAAAATAAAAAGCAAAAAACAGAGTTTGTGTTGTCTAACTGTTCTTGTCATGGGACCTTTTTAGAACTGTGGTTGACATCCCCAGTAACACTCCATTGGAGAAAACTGATATTCTCTTTCCTCACAGTTATTAATTATTAGTAGCTTCTAGGTAATGGAACTTAGGGTCAACTTTCCCTTCTTCAAGCTGGGATTTTTATCTGGGTTGAATCTGTGCAGTCTCCATATATGTGCTGTCTCCATTTCTGAGTTCATGTGTTTCAGCCTATTGTGTCTGGAGTATGTTGTTTCCTTGAAGTCATTCATACCTCTGGCTCTTAAACTATTTCTACTTCCTATGCATAGCTCTCTAAGCCTAGAAGGGGAGGGATCTGACAAAGACATCCCATTTAGGACTGAATTGTCCAAAGTCTTGCACTCTTTGCACACTGTCTAGGTGTGGGTCTCTGTGTTAATTCGCATCTACTGCAAGAAGTCCCTCTGAGTCCCAGCCTAGTGAGGTGACTGTGGGTCCCTGGCAGAGGGAGGTTTCTGGGGGTCAGCAGAGTCACAAAGGGATGAAGATGAACTCAAAGGAAAGGCTAAAAGGGGTGGGGGTGACTGGGGAGAACTAGGAGAACCCTGTGTCTGCAACAAGAGGCCAAGGGTCAAGGAGATGGAGGAGAGGGAGAGCCCTATCATATTCTCCTGATTAAGGTGAGAGACAGTAAATAGTCTGAAGTTCAAGTCCTTGATGGAGTCTCATACATGTGATAGCATTTAGAGGGATATGTTAATTCGTGATCTAGTCCTTCCAGTATCTTTTACCAGAGAATGGATTTAGATAGAAACTAGAAATGATTGGCTATAAACCATGAGCATCTCTGCTAGATCTGAAGACATTTCAAAATTACCACTCGCATCTTAAGGACAATATTCCTTATGTGTGGAGAATATATATTTGTCTTACCTTGGACAGTGTAGTAAGCTTCACTTTGATCAGAAAAAAATGATATAGAAAGAGGTCTCCATGCCTTATTTTTTAGATACTGCCTTTAAGTCAGTAAAATTACAATCTAAGAACATTTGCCCTTAGAGTCTCACATGTTCTTATATTAAAGGAATTGGTGTCCTCAGTGTGTTATGGGGATGACAAAAATTATTACCTTAAATAGACAGGGGTTAATAATTACTGCAAATTGAAAGTAAATCTACTTCTCTTACCATCTTGGAGATAGCCAGGAATGTGACCTGCTTAGCTTGTTGGGCCCTGATTTACAGAAGCAATAACAACAACCAAAGTACTAAATACTAAAATACCTGTTTCTGCCTTTTAACCACCCCAGCCCTTGGAAAAGGACAAAAATAAAGGATTATCTCACCTCCAATATGGACTATGAATGCAAGTGGGTAAGCCAATCAAACTGTTTGCACACAAAAATCGGCTTGAGTTATTAACCATTCAATAGAATGGCACAGTTAAATATCCAAAAGTTTGTATTTCCCATGACAGCTATCTGGAAAGCATGTAATTACAGTGATTTAGCATAATCTGTTTTCTTTTAAATATTGTGGCCAATTCATATACCTCCCTGTATATAATTAAGAGCATTTTAAGAGTCTCATAATGCTTTGGACAATATATCTCTATTGGATTGTGGACAGAAAGTCTTCTAAATGTATATTATTAGTGGCTAACCCTGACCTCAAACCTAACCTTATTATTCTCAGCTCATTGCCTCAATAGCTTAATGTATTTATGTCAACATTTTAAGTGACTTCTACTAAGTATCTATGGAAAATGAACAAGGATTATCATATTGCTGCTATTATACTGCCACCCCACTTTCATAAAATGCAACAATAAGAATTTTTTCATTGACTAGAAAGATAGCTTAGCAGTTAAGAGCACTGGTTGCTATTCCAGAGGACCCAGGTTTGATTCCCAGCACCCACAAAACAGCTCATAACCATCTGTAACTCTAATCTGCTCCCTTTTTTTGCTTTCTGTGGACACTAGGCATTCCACTGGTGCACAAACATGCATGCAGAGAAAACACCCATACACATAAAATAAAATAGAAATGAATATTAAAAAATATTTTCAGAATCTCTGCCATGCCATTCATGTGCAAGTTATGTGACCTCTGCCAAAATAAAACAGTAGAAAATTTCGTGTACAGGTTAGCACGAGCTAAGGGTATTAAGTGTGCACATCACGTGAAAGCATTCTGTCGTTGTTACCTTTGATTACTATTACTGTCAGTTTGGGTAGACAAACACTGTTTCTCACTTTGAACTTGCTTTGAAAAAGAGCCTTTTCAACATTCTACTTGCCTACTTTTATAGGCTTTGTAGTTTGTCTTTGTTCTTACTAGAACACATTGTCTTGGAACTTGACAGGAAATACTTGATTCTACAATGCAGGTAAAAATTGAGACTTGCCCAAGCACACATACATAAATCAAAATAATAAGCACTCGTAGGGAAAAAAAGTCAACTTTGTAACTTTTTTATTTCATTTACTTTTCCTAAAAGAAAATTTATCATTGTGATGAAATAGAAATTGGATTTTTCTTTAGATATTGGATTTTTATGCCAAATGTTATAATTCCACTTTTGTATTTAAAATTGAGGAGAAGCATTGTATTAGTCAGGGTTATGTATCATTCTAGAGTAACAGAACTTATAGAAGTAATATATATGTGTGTGTGTATTTCATCTAATAAATCCCATATACATATATGTATACATTATCTGCATATACGCAGTATTAGAATGATTTACAGGCTACCGTCTAACTAGTCCAATAATGGCTAGCTGTGAATGGAAAGTCCAGGAATCCAGTAATTGCTCAGTCTATAAGACTGGACGTCTCAGCTGATCTTCAGTACACACTGGGGTCCCAAATAAGTAGGCTCTAATACCAGTGAAGGGATGGATTTTGTTAGCAAGGCGAGGGCAAGCAGGCAAAGGACAAAAGCTTCCTTCTTCCATGGCCTCATATAGGATTCCAGCAGAAAGTGTGGCCCAGATTAAAGGTGTTTCTTCCTGCCTCAAGATTCAGATTAAAGGCATGTTTTCCCTTTTGGGATTTTAGTGAATTCCAGATGCAATCAATTTAACAACCAAGAATAGCTACCACAAACATGGGGTGCCATGTAATTAATTATTTGATTATAAATACTCATTGATCAATAACTGTATGGTCTGGACTTAGTAATAATTTAATATGTTGGTATTGAAATGTGTAATTTTGAGAACTCATTACAATGCTAGCTCCAAAAGAACCTCATTTGCCTGCCTTTTTGACTCTGTATCTTCAGCACTATGTGTTATGAGAACTTCAATAATCATCGAACCGATAAATGGCCAGCTCAAGGTGATTAGGACGTAGCAGACACATGGACAAGCACAGCCATGTCACAGCCAAGGCGACATTGACTCTGCTGGCATGACTCTGGTTGGCAAGAAAGAACTTCAAAAACTGATAGTTCTGTCAAGAATCAAAAGGCATGTGAAAATTCACCAGCGTGCAGAGGCATAGGAATGCAGTCAGTGGAAAACATCTGCTTTAAAAAGAAAAAAATGGGCCAGGCAGTGGTGGCACACACCTTTAATCCCAGCACTCGGGAGGCAGAGGCAGGTGGATCTCTGTGAGTTTAAGGCCAGCCTGTTCTACAAGAGCTAGTTCCAGGACAGGCTCCATAGGTACAGAGAAACCTTGTCTCAGAAGAAAAAAAGGAAAGAAAGAAAGAAAGAAAGAAAGAAAGAAAGAAAGAAAGAAAGAAAGAAAGAAAGAAAGATGTTAAACTTTAGAAGTGCTTTATGTACCATACTAAAGGATTCAAACCTTATTTTATCAAGAAGCCCTCAAAAGAGTAGGGCAAGTTGTTTCCAGAAAGATCTCTCTTGCTGTAGCAAAGAGAGCTGGTGGGAATATGTGAATCCCCAAGGTTGTGCAATCACATAGAAATGTGAGGGAATTTCCTCATTCCCCAAATCATATAGATTCCAAGCATCTCATAAAGACCCACAAACTTGAGTAAATGGTATTAAATAAGTAAAATATAAAGAAGGTTCTGAACAGTTTTAGATTCATACTATCACCTAAGTAGCTAGACCAGCAATAAGAACTACAAACAAAACCTTGGCCTAGAAACTAGACAGCACCTCACGTAGTCTGGTCAAGTGTAACTGTTATTAGAGAATCCAGGATACACTGTTGTGTTCTCAAGAGAGATCAAATGTAAATATTAAAATGAAAGACGTGACTGGTGATGGCACATTTGATTTTAATTTATCCATGGGAACTGGGAGGGCTTAGAATTGAAAACCAACATATGAAAACCAACAGTTAGTTTTTTCGAGTTGGTGAATAAGAATAACCCGTGAAGAATTCAGTGAGGAACAAAGGAATTGTAAAAGATAAGATGCAAAAGTTGACAAGGTTGAATGCATTGAACAAATCTTGTGAGAGGAAGACTACAAAGTGTCCATATGGTGTGCATGCAGAGTGTCACTGGTGACTGTAGGGAAAAGACTGTTAATGAAGGTGAAAGCCAAATGCACGAGAGATTGTGGATAGATCTGGAAAACTCTGGCTGTGACTAAAGATACAAAGAAAAACCTAGGTCTTGGTAATAATCTCTGAGCTGCTGGGATCAGTAATTCAGAAAGATTAGACCTAGAAGATTTAGTTATTTAAACAAATACATTCATTCTTTGGGGGGATGGGGTAAAGATAGGGTTTCTCTGTGTAGCCCTGTCCTGTCCTGGAACTACCTCTGTAGACCAGGCTGGCCCCAAACTCAGACATCCACCTACCTCTGCCTCCCCAGTGCTGGGATTAAAGGTGTGCACCACCACCACCCAGTTTAACAGATACATTCTTGATATTTTTCCAAGCTGATAATAAGGAGAAATCATTGAGAAGATCAAGAATTTTCAAAGAATAAAGAGAACAAATTAGATATAAGAGTAAGGGTAAAAGCTTTGGGACAAACAGGAGAAGTTAAAGGGACCCATGTGAAATCTTTTAAAGATTCAAGGTGTGTTTGAAACACAGGAATCTTGAAAAGAAAGGAGGAATTCACCAAATACATGTGGAATTAGCAAATGTGCCCTTCAGTGTCTCGAGTGTGGCAGGATGGGACGGTCATCTTACTTTATTAGAAGTATAAGTGATAAAATATTTAGCTTCAGAAATGCTGAACTTGAATTCATAGAACTTGTTTATCAAAACACCAAGCAGGCAGACAGAAAGCTATGGTTCAGTGCAGGTAGGAAGGTAAGACTGGGCTGGTAGTGAGAGTGTTGAGACAGGGGAAGGAAAAGGAATCTGGAAGTTGGGGAGAACTTCCCAGACAGAAAGAGAGAATCAGTTTCACCAGATCAGCCTGTGGGTGCCCAATCATATTTGAGTATTGATAAGCAATGAAGATAATTTTTTTCCACATCAGGATGTTCCACATAGTATTTGGTAGTACTGAATATATAGTGTCTTAGTTAGGGCATCTATTGCTATGAAGAGACACCATGACCATAGCAACTCTTATAAAGGAAAACATTTAATTGAGGCAGCAGCTTACAGTTTAGAGGTTCAGTCCATTACCGTGGTGAGGATCATGGCAGTGTGCAGGTAGACGTGGTACTGTCTACATCTTGATCAGAAGGCAACAGGAAGTAGGCTGGGACACTGGGAGTAGCTTGAACATAGGAGAACTCAACGCCTACCCCCCACAGTGAAAAACTTCCTCCAAAAAGGCCACTTCTCTAAATAGGGCCACTCCTTTTGGGGGCTGTTTTCTTCCAAACCACCAGAGATGGAAAATGTAGAGATAGGAGGCCTTACCTCAAAAGATACCGGGTAAAAGTTTCAGAGACAATTCTGAAAAGAGAGAAAAGAACAATTGCTCTTTGCTATTTTAGAGGAAATGGATTATTTCAAGACTTTTTGAGAGAACAAAAATGCTTCAGCAGCGTTTCTACTTTAGCAGAAGAAATTCTACTTTACGGAAGATTTGGGAAAAGACAGGTCAGTAATTTAATTTTGTGAAACGTTGCCCTTCCTCCAAAACTCCTCGTCCTCTGCCTTGATCAAACATTGTGATCTTGTTTGAGCCATAAATCATAGAGTAACACAAATAAAGTAAAATGATGTAATGATGTGAGGTTGCTCAGGGGCCTGAAGTAGCCATGCTGACTAAAAGGCTAACAAAGAAAATCATCTGACTATAAGCCCAAAGCCAGCTGCTCACACTGCGTATGCACATAAAGGAGTCCGTGGCTTCCATTTGCAATTGATGTAAGCAATTGGATGCTATAATTTATTTGGCGAAATGATGTAAAGTATCTTATATTTAGTTTGTAAAACATTTTGTTGTTCTTTTCTGTTTGCTTGCCTCAAAACTGTCTGTTTCAATTCTGAAACGGATATTTTTAATTCTTCTGGAGTTTCTATTGAGTATCTTTCTCTGTGAGGAACATTCAGGAACTTGAAAAGAATGACCTTCAAATCCTGGGCCACTCAAAGGGCAGAATGATCAATGTTTCCTTCTGACTTTACATTTTCTGTTTGCTGCTGCAAAATATGGCATGGAGCACCCCCAGAAGAAATCATCACTGTTCATCTGATATTCAAAATTGACTGGCATTCTGAATGTTTGGTGACATTTAGTATACATGTTACAGACATAATATGCACGTTACAATGTATTTTTAAGGTCCTTAGGCATTATCAATGACCGAACAGGGCAGGATTTGAATCTAAACTGTAGAGGCCATATCCCTTATAGTCTTTTTCTTCTTTTGTGGGAGTTGCATTATTTTAACTATTTATAAATGAGTTCACACTGACTTGCATTTATAAAATGGCACAATTATAATTGTACTTCCAAGGCTATATTTTTGATGTTGGACCCTTAACCTTTAAGCCCTCTACCATTTTTACTGTATTGGCTATTTGGGAAAACTCTAAAGAAAGCCCATCACAGGCACTGGAGGAAACTTCAGATAAGGCAAGCATCACTTGACTGAGCATATTTTCCTCTATCGTATCCTTTTAACCACAGTGGAAAAATCCTCTGAGCCATTGAAAACTTTAGGATGTGGGTTTTTGAAGTCAGTGCTCGTGTGAGGCTGAATAATATACCTTTAGGGTGCGTATACAGTGTGGAGATGGAGGTGGGGGGTGGAGGTGAAGGGGGCTGGAAGGAAGTGGGAGGCACACCAGTTCATGGAGAGTGGATTTGTATTTGTATTCTATTGTTTTAGGCTGTTCAGGTTTCCCCAAACAGACACCGAGGCTCCAGCACTGAGGCAAGAGGATCCAGAGTTTCAGGGTAGCCTAGGCTACATAGAAGGATCCTAACCCTTTTAAAAGGAGCAATAGCACAAGGCTTCTGGGGACTTTCCCCACTTGTTCATGGACCATCGCATGTGGCTCTTTTGTTGTTTGGAGGGGGGCTGGCTTTGAAGTTTCTGAGAGCTGTCCACACGTGGCCTTCTTGAAGTGATGCTTCAGCTAGACTAGCTTCCTGTAGTTAAGCCCCTTGGGACTCTGTGGATGCTCCACAGAGCATTGCCATGACTACCAGGTGCCCTCGTCTCTCTTGGGGCATTTCAGAGAAACCAAACAGCAAAATGGAAACTATTTTCAAGTATCATTCTTTCTTTTTTATTCTCTCAAATTTAGTATTGCTAGACAATCTCAAGCATTGTTTACCGTTTCATCTTTCTCTTCAGTATACTGGCAGTGTGTATCTTTCATTAGGAAATTAATTGTGTCAGACAATGAATTGTGCTTTACCAAATTAGACTGTTCAATTTCATATAATGTGATAACATTGAAATGTGTCCAGGATGTCATCTTTTATATTGTAATTAAAATGATTATGAAAAATAACATTTTGCTAAGAGACTATATAGTATTTTATTGTATCAGTTTCATTTCTCAAGTAATTAACATCCATACTTTATTACATATATCATAGTTGATGCTTACAATAAAAATTTGACTATCTTAATAAACTATTACTATTAATAATGATAATTTGTATAATTTTTAGTATTTTTCATCTGTTATAGTCTGTATAGTCATATTATTTAGTAATGCACACACTCTAATTTTACATATTTCTTAAGAAAAGAACTGAGATAAAATAATATTTAACCTAACCTCAGCTATGTAATTTTGACAATAAAGGTGTGTGTGACCTGTAATTTCCCAGATCCAGATGCCATTGAGTAGGATAAACCAGAGACATTATTTACAAAAGATGCTATTTGTTAAGAATTGTCGAGCATGGCTAGTATGGGGTTAAAAACTGTTACCTTCTAAAGGAAGAGGTGGAAACGATTATGATAGTCTATCGAAAAAGACTTCCGCAAAGAAGTTTTCATAGGACCAGGAGCCCCTGTGTAAGCTGGAAAGGGGGGAGAACAATCAGTCAACAGCCGCGGTACCTGGGAGCTGTAACGGTGACCAACATAGCAAGGTTAGTGGTGCTCACATCTTGCCGTTAACCAACAGCTCTCTCATTATAATTAAAGCCCTCTCAACAGGAGAGAAACCACGCCTGGTACTGGAAACCTAGACCACTGCTTAGATCTAGTGAGGTCGTGGATCTTAAGGACCCTAATGCCACCACTTTACTAGACCAACATAGTTGCCAACTGCATTCTAAATATTTATCCTTGTACTCACAGATAAGTGTAGTTTCCAACCCTCATTGAAGAAACTTTTTGCAGTAGATTGAGACTATCACAGAAAACCACAACTGGTCAGAATACAGAGACCAACTGTTTGCAAGGCGCCCACACCTGACACATCTCCAAGTCCTGAGCCTAAGGGTCAGGGTGCATCAAGGAAGGAGGGGTGGGAAGACTGTACGACCTAGAAGACCTGGAAATCTGCTGTGAGACTGTTTCCTCTTAGAAATGACAGGGAAATTACACTCAGGATACTGCAACTATGTGGCTGCTGCAACAGGGTCCAAACAATGAGACTGATAGACATGGTAATACACAAGGGGAAAGTCTCAAGAAACCCCTCCTGGAGACAAAGAGCTACAGGTCACGGAAGACTGCTGGGAGAGGATGAGCCCCTAGTGGTCAGCTCTGAAACTGTGCATACCAACACCATGCTAAACAAACTCAGCTGATATATATATATATATATATATATATATATATATATTTGTGTGTGTAAATGTGTGTACATATATGTAACAATAACAATTAAAAGAAAAAGAGGTCATGCATTTGAGAGGAAGTGGGGAGATACGGGAGGCGTTAGAAGGAGACAAGAAGGGAGATGTAGGAGGGAGGCAAAGGAAATGATGTGATTATATTCTAAAATAAAAATATTAAAAACTATTTTAAAAGGCTACTGAAAATCAATAATTTCATTGCAATTATTAGCGATCATCAGTAGAGAGAATTCCATGCCCACAGCTCCTACAAAGTGATTTCTCTACTTTTAATTAATTTTGCCCACTGACAATTCAGACATGTAGGTGGTACATTTTGATTAGTCCCCTTTCCACCGTCTCTACCTCCCTCTCACTCTTGTTTGCCCCCTTATACTCTATGAATATCCCATGTTTGTGACTTTCTGCTTTGTTTTGTAACTCCCTGATTTTAGCAATGCTCATCTGTGTGAGCAAGGGTTTGCAGCTATCCACTGGAGCCTTGGTGGACCCTGCTGTGGGATAACCCTTCTGTGCACTGGAATATGTTGTTCTCATTGGCTGATAATAAAGCTGAATTGGCCTATCACTAGGTATAGTACAGCTAGGCGAGAAAACCAAATTAAGATACAGGGGGAAGGAAGGGTAGAGTTAGGAAAGACAGAAGCCAGCCACCCAAGAAACAAGATGCCAGCAGGTTGGTAAAAGCCATGGTCATGTGGCAATACATAGATTAATCAAAATGGGTTAATCTAAATGTAAGAGCTAGTTAGTAATAGCTTGAACTATACACCAAACATTTTGTAATTAATATTAAGCCTCTGAGTGATTTTTTTTTTTGGTTTGCAAAACAGATATTTAATACGGATATATAAGCATTACTTGCTCATAAAAGCATGGCAATAAACTCAAATGGAAATGTCAGAGTCCACAGGGAAGTCATTGAAGAGGACACCTGCAACAAGTTTACATAATGAGTAGAAACAAAGCCTTCCCTCAAGCTGCAGACCCCTCAGGCACAATACTCTAAGCTTTCCCTCAACCTGCACGCACAGGCAGGACACCTGTAACAGGATACTCTACTACAGGATACCTGAGGCAGGATACTCTAGTTGAGTAGGAAATGTATCAGACAACCCCCGCTTCTGTAATCAGGATGCCGTGGGGCAACCATCAGTGTGGACTGCTGTCCTCTTCAGATTCATTCACTGGAGTTGGACACAGGGTGTGTATGGAAACACAACAGAAGTCCAGACTAGAGCTACCTCTGAGAGATTATTTAGAAGCGGCCACAGAATGGGGTCGGACAGAGAAACCTCTGGTTACAGGGCTCCACAAAGTGTGCACAACTAAAGGCAATATTCCTCTTTTCCCAGAATCTGACAATAGCTTATAGTTTGCCAGTAAGCTAGAGTCCCAAGAGTCCCTCCAACATTTGTGACTGACTGTTGGCAGAGCCAGTCGTATGCACGTCCAAAGCTAGTGACCACAGCTCTCTGGGTCCATGGTGGAAGTAACTGTGCCCTGCTGAGACACTAGAGTCTCACAACCCTTCTTCCTTTCTCCGCCTCTTAAACTATTTGTGACATTCCACCAGGTTTTAGATGTCCCCTCTGGTGGTGTGGGTATTGCAACAAATCTGTAGCTTGTTTTATGAAGGATGGCTATTTTCATATTATTTTTTCTGATCCATGAGCATGAGGGAATCTTGCCATCTTCCAGTATCTTCTTCAATTTCTTTCTTTAGTATCTTAAAGTTTTCATTGTAGAGGTCTTTTTTTTTCCTTGACTAAATTGATTCCCAGGTATTTTGTTTGTTTCTTTGTTTGTTTATGGTAGCTGTTCTGAATAGCATAATTTCCTTAATTTCTTTTTTCAGTGTGCTTGTATTGGTATAAGTAAGCTATTGTGTGTTGATTTTGTAACTTGGCCACATTTATGAAAATGTTTACCAGCTCTTTAGGGTCTTGTGGTGAAGCCCATAGGGCCTGCTGTACAGAATGATATCGTCTGTAAACAAGAACACTCTGTTCCTTTTTTTACTTGCATCTACTTTATTTCTTTTCTCGTCACTTTGTTCTAGCTAAGCCTTCAACCATGACACTGAGTAGAAGCAGGGAGAGGTAGCGCCCCTTTTTCTTCCAGATCTCAGTGTGAATGCTTTGAGGTTCTTTTCCATTTAGCGTGATATTGACTACTGTTTTCTCATATGTGGCTTTTATTATGTTGAGATGTGCTTTCTCCATCCCTAGCCTATCCATGAATTTTATCACCAGGAAATGTTGGGTTTTGTCCAAAGCTTTTGCTGTACCTATTGAGATGATCACATAATTTCTTTAAGTCCATTTATGTGATGAATTACATTCACCTGATTTACACATGTGAACCATCCCTGAATCCCTGGAGTGAAGCCAACTTGGTCATGATAAATGATCTTTTGGCCATGATTGTGAACTTTGTTTGCAAGTATTACAATGAGAATGTTTGCATCTTTGTTTATCAGGAAGTTCAGTGTGGTCCACACTGAATAGAAACAGGAATTCTGACTGCAGTATCAAATATGTCAGTGAAGACTTTCTTTTATCCAACTCATGGAGGCCCAGGACTGGGTGAAGAGGTCGCCATGATGAGTGAATTAAAGATAACAACACTTTCAAATCCTTGCTGAGCTCTCTATAACACAGACGATAAATGGAATCTCTTCAGCCGTAAGGGGCTCCATTCTTTATGTGGAGTTGTTGCTGGCATAAGATCAACCACAATAGCTAAAAACTACAGACAGAGTGAAACTAAATTAATAAAGAGATTCAGACTTCAGGCTGTTGATTCAGAAGGAGGAGGAGGAGAATGTCATTGGGTACAAAACTGTTCCTGGTCTGAGCCTTCGCTGTAGCAGCTGGGTTGGGAGGATGGAAGGGAAGAACTACAGGATGCAGTGAGCATCGCCTTATAGAAGTCTTGGGTAGGCAAGTCTGAATTCATCTATCACTCAGCTCACCTTTGTGAATCCAACACAATATCATGTACCAGGTAAGTGAGAGTCCGTAGGTAGACACGGCTCCCATCTTGATGCAGGTTAGAGTCTTCCATGAGAAAATAGAACAGCAGTATGTTCACCGGGGCTGTGTGTGCCTACTGAAGTCTGAGTGACTGTTTCTGCAGTTGAAAGATGAGACGGGCCAGAATTGAATGGCTTCTTCTCAACGGATCCATCATTGTCGTACTTACCACAGCCCCTGTTTTGTTCCTGGTGACGTTTCTGCAGGTATGTTTTCTCCTCTATGTCAAAATCTAAGCATAGAACACCTCTTTATCTTTGTATCTTCCATGGTGAGGTGCCAGAATCAGTGTAGAGTGGGGTTGTTTAATTAAACCAGATAATGAGTGTAATGCCTTATGTAAAATAGTTTGAAGTCTCTGTACATTTGAAACAAACTTTATTTTAGAGTCATAACTTGATTATTCAAGGCTGAGCAAGAGGAGACTACCATGACCTTTAGCCCCCGCTGGTGTTCCTGGGCTCAATTACACTTTTTTTTCTTTAAGGAACTGAAATTCTTAATTAATAAGATGAACATTTTTAATATTGTAATAGGCATTAATGATGTCTAGACTATCCTTTCGACTACTCTGTTAACCTAATAGAAAAATGAACCTTTTTTTAAAAAATGTTTGATTTGAAAAGATTTGGATGGCTTTGTAATGAAGCCATTACAGTACGCATTATAATTTAATGAACAATATAATAATTTAGTTTTTTAAAGTTTTATTTCTATCTCATAATTTTCCATTTGGATAAAAGTTATCTTAGCTTAGCACCCCCCAAAAAAACTTATCACAGTTTTATCTTGCAATTTTTATTTGAAACCGTCATTTTCCTAAAGACTTGGCCATTATTTTCTGAGTTCCTTATCAAAACAAGGCTCTTATTTGAATTATTATGATTCTTTTGTGTTAAAATTGCCTTAATATTTCTTTTAATTTAGGCACCTTTAATGATGTCATACCAAAATTCCATTTTTAAGCTCAAATATTTCAATTCAGTGTATTGTTACTATATATTCTTCACAATTAGAGCATAAATTAGCTTGATGTGGGATTCCCCTCTGTGTGCTGTGAATATGTTTTATTACCATTGGTTAATAAAGAAGCTGCTTTGGCCTATGGCAGGACAGAATATAGCAAGGTGGGAAATGAAAGCAGAGATAGAGGAAGAAAAAAGGGTCAGGCAGATGCCATATAGCTGCCCAAGAATCAAGAAGTAACAAACCATGAGCCTCGTGGTAAAATATCAAATAATATAAATAGGTTCATTTAAGATGTAAGAGTTAGTTAATAAGAAGCCTGAGCTAATAGGCCAAATAGTATGTAATTAATATGAAGCCTCAGAATGGAAGCCTCAGAAGCAGGAGCTAGTAAGCGGGACCCGGTGGGTGGAAAGAAACTGGTCCAGGGTAATCAGTGGAATGGAAAACGTCTGAGGCTACATTAACTTGTCAAAAAATTTAATCTTTTGATCTTTAAAACGATTTATTAAGAAACATCAACCCATTCACGGAAACTTTGACCTACAATCTGTCCTGCCTACAAAATATGCTAATGCAACAGTAGCACAGAACTTGTGTGTGTAGCCAATCAATGTCTGCGGTGACTTAGGCCCACACTCCGAGAAGGAACCCATAGCTGAAACTGCTAGGGTAATGAAGAACCAGAGGCTAGGTAGCCCAATGATACTGTTTCCTTACATTCTGTTACTATATTGTTTCCCTTCTTTATTCAGTTTCTTCTCCTATTACAATCATTTCTCATAATCCCAGAGGAAACCCAGCCCTGGGCACATTCCTTCTTAATCTGCTCTTTATAACTTGTCTCCTTCTATCCTTGTACAGTGAGAATTTCGTTATCATTTAAGAAAGGATTTAAAATGTTCTCTGAGAAGTATGGAAAGAGGAAGATGCTGAAACCATACAACGCATATACACACTCATACACATACAGACACGTATGCATGTATATGTACCTCTGATTTAGGAATGAAATGCCATGTTTTATTTAATCATCATGATGAGCAAATAAAAGAAGCTTGACATTTACTAGAATAGAGAATTTTAAAGGTTTAGAACTAATTTTATTTTAAAATACAACTGTGGTCAAATAATACAACAATGAATAAAAACTATTTAATAAATGCAGTTTCTACAAAAGATTGATGGTAACACCACTTAATGCCTGAATTCTTGACCCTGATCTTTGTAGATTACAAGATAGAAATGATGCTTTTTGCATTATTCTGGTTGCTGAGAATAGAGAACTTGAAATAAGGATACAAATAGAGGATGCTTAATTGGAAAATTATCTTAGAAAATTATCAGTAATAATAAAATTTATTTTATTTAATAATAATAAAATCAGTAAAATAAACATTTAGTGAAAAGGCACAATCATTGCTGAGGTTATTTCTGTGCTCACTGGGCCTTTGTAATGTCAGCACTTCCAGAGAAAAATATACAAGACAATTCTTGGAAATTTTCACTTGATGCAAAAGCATTTATGGTACGCAAAAACATTTATCCAGTTGCCTGTGTCTTCCAACCTCCATCCCCTCTCACCAAAGGTCAGAAAATTCCTCACTGGGAAATTACCTACCTTTTAGGAATCTCCATGGGGCTAACTTCACCAAACAATATTCAGAGCAGGAAAAGCAGCTCCAGTCCTTGAAGATGATTATTAGTGAAAGGCATGTCTTCTTCAGCAGCTGAAGTTAGGGGTCACGTGAGAAGACACACAGAAGCAACAAGGGTATCTTCATGACTGTCTGTCTGAATTCTTCCAGCAATTAAATACAGATTTTAAAAATCTCCTCACCACTTATGAGCCCACAAGCCTCCAATGAAGAATTCCAAACAACACATCACACAGATAGCCCAGGTTAAATTTAATGAATCTCCAAATAAAACACAAACACATGAATATGGAAAAGGGACTTGTAGGAGGAGAGGGGACTGAGGGGTGCAAAGAAGACAAGGGAGGGTAGGCAGCAACAATATTCAAAATTATTTTTAGACTTGTATGCAAATGTCAGAAAAGGTCTAAATAAAAACATAAAACATTATCAATTACTTCATTTCTTTGCATGACTCTATTAAATGTGTTTGTTAAAAATTCATTTATTCTTTGAGAATTTCATACAATGTATTTGATCACATTTACCTCTAACCTTTCTCCTTAATTTCTCTAATCTCCACCCCACTATCCTGCTTCCCAACTTTGTGTCTTTTCTTTTAATTTAATTTTATTTTTAATAACCCATAGATTCCAATTTGTGCCGCTCATACACTTCTGGCTATGGGTCATTCATTAGAGCATGGTTGACCTACAAGGAGAGGAACCACATCTTCAAACAAGACTAACTACCCCTGTTCTCAGGGTATATAGTTCTCAGCTAGGGGTAAGGACTTAAGAGCCTCCCAAACCCCTCTTTGCTAGAATATTGACTGATTTGATATTGTATAGGTTTTATGCAAGCAACCACAGCTTCCATGAGTTCACGGGTACAGTGGTCCTGTCATGTCCAGAAGATACAGATTTTGTCTGGTGCTCCCTGACCTCTGGCTCTTAACAATCTTTCTATAATCTCTGTTGCTATGGTTTCTGAGTCTTGGGAAAGGGGTGATGTAGACATCCCATTTGTGACTGAGCACTTTTCAGTCACTTATTCTCTGCATATTAAACAATTGTGGGTTTCTGTAGGAACCACCAAACATTGCACAAAGAAAGGTCTCTGCTACCAAATATTTATTATTAAGCTTAGTAAAGAATATCATGCCTTGAAAATGTAAGCACCCCATAAAATATCTATAAAGATACTTAATTTATTTGTTAACTTGCATTAAAATAGTTTAGTTAGTAATTTAATCCCTCTGTGGATATATTTAATGTATTTCAATGAATTTGATTTAGTCATAAAATAATTGTACTGAGTAGCTGCTGTAGGAACTCCTTCAGCCAGTAGCCTTTAAGATACCAGCCCACTTGGACACGGTCTCTTGCACTATAAATGCTGACTCCCAGCTTCTGGGTTTGGTTCCTCTTTCCTACTTGTGCAGAGGACTATGATCTACACTTAAATAAATAACCCTTTGTAATACTCAATTCCGAGCTAGTATAGGATTATTTTATGGCATCCGTCTTCAAGTAGCTCTTCCTTAGAAGGCATGATGAGCTTTTCTGTCTAGAAACTTTCACTCTCATAGATTCCACCCTCAGAAATGGCAGTAGAAATCATCTATTTCAAGCCATAATCCTCAAGGAAAGTTGAAGAAAGAAAGGCATAGGCAAAAGTACGCCTGAACACTCCATTTTCTCCTTCCTTCTCAGTTGTCTCAGAGGTTTAAAGATATTCATTTTCTTTGCATAGAAGTGTGTTCACAATCTCTTTCTCCTTGAGTTTGTTGTTGGTGTATAGAGAAGTTGCTGATTTTTAAAAGTAGATCCTGTATCACCCCCACGGTGTCACAAAGTTCCCGCAGTTTCCTTTCCCGTGATTTGAAAGGATTTTCATGATCTCTCTTGAGCTGTATAATTTCTCGGCTTTATTTCTGAGTCCTGGCAGTTTGTCGTCTTGATCTATTCTACTTGTTAGGCTTCCTCCCCCTCATTTCAGCTCAAGCCTTACAATATTTCTATGTACTTATCGGATTCACTTCTCAAATCCTGACTCTTTAATTTCATTGAGATGTTTATAATGTCCTTAAACTCCTTGAGTTCTTTGATGAGGTTTACCTTTATTCTTTCAAATTCTATTCTTGGAGTTTGCCTAGGTAATTCTCACTGAAGAATATTTGCATGGGATATTTTGGTTTGGGTGAGACATGCTGTCTGTCTTTCATATGGTTTTGGGAATGAGACCTGGGCATGTGGATAGGCCAGGACCAGTTTGTGGGCTCAGGAACAGGTCTTGGAATAGGGGAGGGTACAGGCAGATTATGGTCAGGCTGACTCCAGCCTGGGTCAGAGCACAGGATATGTGGAGCCTGGCTGGAGGATGGGTCCAGCACGATCAACTTGAGAGCAACTGGAGTTGTGTGGGTGGTGTGGGATTTTTCTCTGTATGCTTGAATACCATTGACCATAAAGAAACTGCTTTGGGCCTATAGCAGAGTTATTGGGGAACAGAGCTAGGTGGGGAAAACTAAGCTGAATCCTGAGAGAAAGAAGGGCGGAGTTAGAGAGAAGCCATGTAGCTCCCGCTGGAGACAGACACCTTACCCAGTAAGCCATAGCTACGTAGCAATCTGCAGATCAATAAAAATGAGTTAAATTAATATGTAAGAGTTAGCCAATAAGAAGCTACAGCTAATGGGCCAAGCAGTGATTTAATTAAAACAGTGTCTCTGTGATTATTTTGGGGCTAAGTGGCCAGGGACAAATAAGCAGCCTCTGTACTACATGTGGGGATGGCTAGAGGCTCCCTGGGAATGAGATTTCTGTGGTTTGATGAATCCCAAAATGTGGAATAGGGGCAGGGAAGGTCGTGGCCCTTGGAAAGTAGCCTCAGAGCAATTAGAATAGGAGCTATGTCTGTGAGTACAAGTAGGTTACCTGTGTCTCCACTTGAATGAGACAGAGGGCCCTGGCAGAGAACACTCCCAGGTCTGGCATGTTATAAAGAGAATAAAAGGATCCTGGACAGTATCACTGTCTCTAGTAAGCATTGTACAACTTTTAAGGAAGTGAGTGGCTACCATCTAAGTTTTTATCCAATCTTTATGTAAAGATCATTGGCATACTGATCATGGAATTTTTCTGGGATCAAAATATGGACAATAGTGAATGTATATAATTTCTTATATAAAGCACCTCTGAAATTTATATAGAAATGTATCTGATCATTTTAAATTTTACATTCAGAAATAATTTCTAACATGTCAGAGCCACTAATGTTTTAGGAAGCATGGATCATATATTTTAATTATTTTAAGATTGTTAATTCAGGGCTGAAGAAAATAACTTGGCAGTTAAGAGGGCTTTCTGCTCTGCCAGAGAACCCAAGTTCAGTTCCCAGCACCCGTGTTTGGCTGCTCACTATACCTCCAGCTCCAGGATATCTGATGCCTCTTATCTCCTTGGATATCTGTACACATGTGAACACACCTCCATGAAGATACACATGTGAGCACACCTCCATGAAGATACACATGTGAGCACACCTCCATGAAGATACACATGTGAACACACCTCCATGAAGATACACATGTGAGCACACCTCCATGAAGATACACATGTGAACACACCTCCATGAAGATACACATGTGAACACACCTCCATGAAGATACACATGTGAACACACCTCCATGAAGATACACATGCATAGATATAACTAAAAACAATAAAGTAAATCTTTAAAAGGATTATTAATTCATTGTACACAGTAAGTTGCTTCATTAAATTAGAAAGAGTCCCTATTTTGATTCTCATTCACACACAGTTCCAACTGAATGCAAAACACATTCAGTGGATTCTTCTGTCTTCTTAGCTTGTTATAGATGACTCAAATGTTGGTTTCAGTAGTAAAATGTAATTGTCAGTTATTTTAACAGTTAATATTCACTGACAAGTTTCACATTATAAATATTATTGAATAAATTTCACAACCTGCATAATTATACTTCTAAAGGAAAAGAGGCCCATTGGATTTACTGTTACCATGGCACTCCCCTTACACTGAGCAGCACAGGTAGTCAACGCAAATTAATTTCAGTGTGCGCTCCTAGACAGAACTTCTCTGTCAGTGGTTCTCAACCTTCCTAATGCTGTGACCCCTTAATACAGTTACTTATGTTGTGGTGATCTCCAACTGTAAAATTATTTTTGTTGCTACCCCATAACTGTAATTTTGCTACTGTTATAAATCATAAATATCTAATATGCAGATGGTCTTAAGCAATCCCTGTTAGAAGGTCAGTTGACCACAAAAGGGGTTGCAACCCACAGGCTGAGAACTGCTGTCCTAAATGGAGATGGGAATTGATGAACTTGTAAAGACTTGAGACATCAGAGCACACTGCTAATGTTTAGGTGAACTCTATTCCAAAACAGTTTTGTTGTTGTTCATGTAAGTAAATCCGATAAGAATCCTTTTATTTTACAGTAATAACTAAGTGTAAAAATCTATTCTCCAATGATTAATGAATGGAACACTTGGAAAGAAACTAACAAATCAGCACTAGCCTCTCTCTGTCTCTTTCTGTCTCCCTCTATCTCTTTCTGTGTGTGATGTTTTCAATGAAAAGAAATTCTGTCTTTAGAAAATTCACAGGGTTAGTGTGTAGAAAAATAGATCTTTTTTAATTGTATATTAATTTCTCCTTAGGGAATAAAACCTCTATTCATTTTTGTTGTATAAAATAAGATAGAACTTTCAAGATCAGTAAAATTTAATATTTTAAAACAATTTATTACTCAGATTCTTAATTTCTGGGTATAAAATTGTAATATAGTTTTAAGATGTAGCAAACTGCTCTATTTATGGTACAGATTTACTGGAGTTTCTCAGAGAAATGACACAAGCTATTGTTTGGACCTGTTGGGGGTTATGTCATATGCTTAAGAGTGTATATCATAGCTGGGTGTGCACGCCTTGAATCCAAGTGCTCAAGAGGCAGAGGCAAGTGGATCTCTGTGAGCCTGATCTACATACAGAGCAAGTTCCAGGATAGCCAAAGCTGTTACACAGAGAAATCTTGTCTTGAGAAACCAACAAAATGTATATTATATAGCAACTGGATAAATACAATGTATTTGGAAGCATGGTTCACATTAATAATAATGGATTATATTATTAAATTATACCCTGGATTTAGTTATCAATATTCTCTTGAGTTACAGATATTACATATACTTAGTTACATTTATCAAGAAAATAATAAAGGCAATGATATTTTCTTTGTTAACTTCACTAAGAAAAGGGCAGATCTGTGTTTAAATAACACAATATAATGAAAAGTTTTAAGGTATAGGAGAACCTCTGTCCTTAAAGATGGATATATTTCATTTCTTCCTAATTTGAAGGAACATATCTGATGCTGCTGGATTCTTCTCTTATTTTCCTGCAAGTGAGATGAGAGTATCTCATACTGATGACTACACCCTGATCTTCTGGCTTCATAACACCCCTAACAAGTTTTGCTGTTTCAGCTATAGAACTTGTTCACATGATTCCCTAATAAATACAATCATAAGATTCTCTGGTAGTCCCTATTGAAATTTACTCAAAATATTTTCCCTGGTATTTCTGGGCATATCCCTGACTCTCACCCTCTACCAAATAAATTGGATAAAGGTTAGCAGAGTCCAGGCATAGCTGTGCCTTTAAAGCCTTCAAGGGATTGCATGTGCAGCCAAGATTAGAATACACAATGCCAAGGTTTCAGGCTTCCATCCTGACCTAGAAAGCTCCTTACTCCGCACCGCCTTACCCTGCACATGTCTCCAGAGCACGCATCCCAATATCCCCTCCTGTGTAATCTGCTAGAATATTCAACATGGTTTTTTTTTTCCAGGACCTGAAGTTAAACTAAGAAAGAAATTCCTGAAATATAGTGACTGACTAGAATTCTTCCATCGGTGTTTTTAATTAAAAACTGTTCTGATGAGCTAAGGTCATGGTTTATAGTTTCTGAGAAAGTCATTTAAAGCCCAATGCTTAAGAAAAAAATTATGGAGTGACGAATGAAGAGATACGAGGTAGACATAAACCAAAACAGTAGAGAGGGCTGAACAGATGGCTAAGAGGATAGGAGCACCACTCCTCAAGGGAATCTGAATTCCCAGCATCCTCATCAGGTGTTTCACAGCCACTTCTAACTCCAGCTTCAGGGCGTCAAACATTTTCTTCTGTATTCTGCAGGCACCCACACATACGTGGCATACACTCATACAGACACACATGCACACAAAGGTAAATAGCATGCGAGACTAGCTGCCCATCATAACTAGAGGGTAGGATGCTAGTGCTGAAGACCGTACAGTTCAGTTTCAGAACATTAAAAAATCAGTCTAGGATTGGCCAGGAAACTATCCCCCTGCTGGCTAGCCTCTGTAGTGCTGGAAAGAGCTACACAGGTTGCAGAGGGAAAAAAAGATATTAATATCCCCAATGTTAGGAGCTCATTTTTGACACTAGCAAAAACTAATGTGTTTCTTCATTACAAGTAAGTGTTCCAAAGCCCACAGAATCAGCAAGGCAGGGCTCATAGGGGCTCACAGGGACTGAAGCAACACTTACAGACCCTACATGGGTCTGAGCTAAGTCCTCTGCATATATGTTATGGTTGCGTATCTTGGTGTCCTTGTAGGACTCCTAACAGTGAGAGCGGGGGCTATCTCTGACACTTTTGCCTGCTTTTGGAAACTTTTTCCTTCTACTGGGTTACCTCATCCAGCCCTGATATGAGGGTATATGTCTAGTCTTATTGTAAGTTGTAATGCCATGTTTGGTTGGGAACCCTGGGAGGCCTGCTCTTTTCTGAAGGGAACAAGAGGAGGAATGAAACTAGCAGGGATGGGAGGTGGTGGGAGAGGACTGGGAGGAGAGGAGGGAGGGGAAACTGTGATCAGGATGTAATATATGAGAGAAGAATTAAAAAGAGAGAGAGAAAGTGTTATGGAGTATTCTAAATTTTAAACAATTGTTAAGTCAAAGAGTAATGGAAATAAAAACATTTATACATGAATAATAATAATAAAACATATCAAAATTATAAAATATACTGAAATGGTCCTTGGAAATTCATAATGCTGACTATTGAAAGGCTTAAAATTAATGAGAAGACTTCAGATTAAAATTTCAGTTTTGTATTTTTAAAATCATAAAAACGTGGAAGGGTGGAAGAGGAAGACAAGAGGGGAACAGAAAAGATACTGCAAATACTAAAGAAACAGAAATCTGATGATCTGAAGAAACCAGTGAATCTGATAACACTCATTACTAATAACTAATTTGAGAGAAAGAAAATGTCAGAAGAAAGCACAAAAAGTGCAAAAATAAGAAATGTGAAAATTGGAGAAAATATAATTTAGCATAACTAACTATGGAAGATAAAACAATAGAAGCATTAAGATAATCCAGAGTTTTAAAAAAAAGTTTATGTATAATTTTACTTAATGAGGGAGAGAGAGCATTCTAAGGTATCATAAACATTCCCAGAAAATAGAAAATGATAGAATATTCTCTAGTACATTTTATGAGTCAGATGTAAGCATAATATAAAAAACAAAACAATAAAAAAGAAAATTACACACTACAGTTGTTTGTCAAATATAGATTTAAAATCGTGTTTAAATGTAATGTACGAGTCAAAGCATATTGAAATTGAAATTAATTATATATGAGTTGCTGACACATAATAAGTCACCCCAAAGCTTTTAGATTAAAACCATAAACATTTGTTGTTTCACATGGTTTCTGAGAGTCAGGGAACCAGCAAGCCCAGCTAAGTCATTATGGAGTCCCCTCTAATCCACTGCTGGGGAAGGCTCTCCAGTTGAGGGTTACAGAGATGGATGGTTGAACCCTCATCACTCAAATCAGACTGACCAGACTGACAGCAGCTTGGTTTCATCCTCATAGTCAGGAAAGGAGGACACTGGGTACCATAGTGTAACAGGTAGAGGTTTAATTCAGATACAGAGTGAGCAACCCAAGCTGGTGTGAGTCAAGTGTTGTGTCAAGAAGGTGGTGTGCCCATCATAGTTTAATAGCCCTGTTTGAATGATGCTACTCCCAATTGCAAAGCCCAAAGCCATGAGATTAACAGGAACTGTCTTTTGAGTCCTTTGATAAGGTGACTTTGCTGAGATATTTGGTCCACAGCACCAAAGAGAGAAGGAAATCTTGAGGTTTATTGCTACCACCTCTCCATAGTTTACCAAAACATATAAACTTAGATCTTATACCCCAGTTTTTCATGGAATGTATTAAAGAAGAATGAGAAGAGGGGGCTGTAAACACCTACTCATTAGAGGTCTCATCTGCCTACAGCTGTTCCTTGGTGAGATTCTCAAGTTTCTTACCAGCCAGGGTCAGGAAGTCCTGGTTCTTTTTAGCATTGGCTTCTCTTTACGGCTGCTCCAAAATTCTTTACAGGAAACGGAAACCATTACAGAAAACCATAACTGGACACAATGCAGAGATCAACAGGTCATGGGGAGTCCAGTCCAAGAGGATATATTGACAACACAATTCTGCATCTATAGCTCAAGGAATGTTATAGACCATGGGCAGAAAGATTGTAAGAACCCAAAATCCAGGAAATTTGTGATACTTTTTCTCCTAGACATGGCTCAACAAACAAGACTGGAACAATACCAATATCAGTAGACATGCTAATACAGAAAGGGAGAATCGCAAAGGGTCCCACCCCTAGATAAAGAACTAACTATGCTGGGTGGTGGTGGCACGTGCCTTCAATCCCAGCACTCAGGACAGAGGCAGGCAGATCTCTGTGAGTCTGAGGCCAGCCTGGTCTACAAGAGCTAGTTCCAGGACAGGCTCCAAAGCTACAGAGAACCCCTGTCTCGAAAAACAAAAACAAACAAACAAAAAAAAACCAAAAAAAATCACTAATGACTGCTGAGAGAGGAAGAATTAGAATTAGTGTCTTCTAGGGGTGAGTCCCTTTGACTGGTTGTCCAACACAAAGTCCTGAGTCGTACACATAAAAACAACAAAACAGACTCAGCAGATTATATTTATATAGTTATGCATATATACATGGGAAAAGGAGACAAGGGAGGGGTTAGAGAGAGGAAACAGAGAAGAAAATGAAGCGATTATATTTTAATTTAAAAAGTAATCAAGAAATGGCCCCTGGCTTTCTCCTAAGTGAGTCTACACTGAAAGACTGAACTCAAAGCACTGTCTTTTGTAGCAAATCTCAGGAGGGATGGTCCTATTCTGCTGCTCACTGGGAACGAGCCTACAGTAACTGAAGTGAAGAGGCTGATTAACTGAGACTGCTGATGGAGAAGCAGGCTTTCACTGGGTCCAGTTTAAAAAAATCCAGTAACATAAAACACCACCCTAAAATGCTTTAAAAATGGAAACAAAAACTTGTCTCAGTTAATGTGGTAAAAATTGGTGAACTTCAATATCTGAATATATTAAAATAATGAAAAATCTATATAAGAGAAGCTAAAAATTAATTAGAAAACCTCAAAATGAGGAATTGTTTAAAAATTTTAAGAAACAGTAGGAAAAAACATAACCAAGATTATATGGAAGGGGATAATAAAAGGCAGAACAGCGTTAATCAAGTAAAAAAATTCTATTTTGGGGGCTGGAGATATGGCTCAGCGGTTAAGAGCATTGCCTGCTCTTCCAAAGGTCCTGAGTTCAATTCCCAGCAACCACATGGTGGCTCACAACCATCTGTAATGAGGTCTGGTGCCCTCTTCTGGCCTGCAGGCATAGACACAGACGGAATATTGTATACATAATAAATAAATAAATAAATATTTAAAAAAAAAATTCTATTTTTTTCTTAAAATGGTCCTAAAATTTCCATCCAATAGACAGTAATTCATTGAAAATAGGTGTTCTGAAGATACAAAGAGACTCGTGTAGAATGTGAATACATTTTGACTTCTCCTGGACAGGTTTTTCTGCCTAAAGTGCCCAGTTCTGCTTCTTCTACAAAGAATAGCTTTAGAGTTGAGAAATGTTCTTTCCCCTTTCCCCTTCTCTTCTTTTATCTTTCTCTTTTATTTCATGAAAGAACAATATAAAATGTGGTCATTTTCTCTTTATTTGAGTTGACAATAGGAAAGTTACTTGTGGGTGTCGAGGGACTGGCCAATTCCAGCGCCTGTGAAATGGTTTCTGGTTGATTTTAGCTGCAGCAGAAAGTGACTTTCTGGTTTGCCTTGGGCTGGAATGTCTGTCCTTTCAGATCACAGTCAACCCCAGGATCCGAAGCTACTTCCTAATGTGTACTACATCAGCTGGGCATTCCTCCAAAGTCCTTTCACATTCTGTCGTGATTGTCCCGAGGCATTTTTATAAATATTCTCAGATTTGGAGGGCAAAAGGATGGAATAGTTTCATCTTTTATATAATATTAATATTTTATCTTTTTAATATATATTATGTTGTAATTCTCATCTTCTCCCTTGAAATGCAAAGTAGCTGTTCTAAAGTGTCTACTATTGTTGTGTTTCCTATCTCTTTGATATTATAGTTCAACTGCATACCATTGTTTTAAAATAGTGTTTCTATTTATTTGTTGAGAATCCCATACAGTGTATTTCAACCATTTTCATCCTGCTTCTCCGATTACTTCCAGATTTTTCCCTACCTGTCTAGTCACCCAACATCATATATTTCTCCCCCTCCCAAACACATATACACAGATAAACGACAACAACAACAAAAGACCCCACCATATTGAGTCCAGTGTGTGTTGC
The DNA here is from genome assembly GCA_004026605.1 of Ondatra zibethicus. Lineage (NCBI taxonomy): Eukaryota > Metazoa > Chordata > Mammalia > Rodentia > Cricetidae > Ondatra > Ondatra zibethicus. Next base: position 213,836 of record PVIU01001362.1, read on the forward strand.
CCAACTACTCCTGGGTATGGGGCTTGCCCTGTGGTGTGGTCAAAATACCAGGTGCAACTCCATCAAAGGAAACATTTATGTCTCTCAGCAGCAATCAAATGCCAATGGCTTCTCAGCTTGGGGGTGAAACTTTGTGCCTACTCCCTTTTCTATGCAGGGATTTTTGTCTGGCTTGAGCTCATGTAGATCTTGTGCATGCTGCAGTCTCTGTGGATCTCTGCATCTGCTGTTGTGTCTGGAAAACAGTCTCCTTGAAGGCATCCACCTATAGTCCTAACAGTCATTCTGACCCTTTTCTGCATAGATCGCTGAACCTTTATGAGGGATGTGATATAGACATCCAATTTAGGATTGAGAGTTGTTCAATCAGTCAAAGAGACTTTGGAAAAACTTTCTGTTGGCCAGTTGTTGATTTTTTTGTACTGTTATATTCAAGAAGCTTCTCTGATAATGGCTGAGCTGATCTGATTATAGCAACATATCATTAGGAGTCTTTTTTTTACCCTTATGTTCATTTATCAGATTAATCATAAGTTTTCCACCAGGTCCCATGGTTTATCTAGCTACAGGTTTTTGGCCTCATTTACAGTGTCAATTACAAGCTCAATCTTGTGAAGCAGGCCTTAAGTCCGGTAAAATTTAGAGTGATTGGTTACCTCTATAGCATCCCCTACCAGTGTTGCACAAGTGACACACCTTGCCAGAGAACACACAGGGTTCATCATTGGGTTATACTGATGACTTCTTCTGTTCTCTAGCTGCATGCATAGTACCTTCAGCTAGATTTCTCCTGTTCTTTGTTTGAAATATGCAGTGTCCTCAGCAATAGTGTCTTGTCATCAGTTTGTGGGGAGTAATCAATAGTATTAGCAATAGCTTTTAATGTTTGGGGAGAGGGGCTATGGGAACCCATTGGCCAACAACCAATGAGGTAACTCATTCAAGGTACTGGGGGTTTTGTTTGGTATCATACGAAATCTAGCTGGGGTCTTGGCCCGCTTTATAGGGTAACTCCATTTTAACATATATGTAGAAACCTCTATAAGAGTAGGTTTCCTTGAAGTTTCATCAAATGTCCTTTAGTGTTAGAAATCCCTCCCCATATTCCCTCCCTACTCTGTCCTCCTCTCCCCAAGCCCATTTGATCGTTCCTGTTCCATTTTTGCAGCAAGCATGCAGGCACCATCTTCAGTACAGTTATTTTATAGATCATTATGAATTATATTCTCATAATGTTACTTTGGATATTCCTCATGCTACAAACTTTGAGAGAAACGTTTTCTAATAAATTTAAATTGTTTTAAAAATGAAAAGTAGATCATCACCCATTATACTTTTTTCAAGTATTTCATTCATTTTCATATTTTATTATCATTATAGTTCTACCTAAGAGTCAGGAAAAGCTGGTACCAATTTTCACAGGCAAATGTCTTTTTGTGCACAAATATGACATTGCTATAATTTCAGTCTGTGAGTACATCTGACATCACATCTACCAAATCATAGATACGTATGACTCATGGTAGGGGTGTCTTTTCCCAGAAACTCACAGAATATTTATGCTCTGCTTTTCTAGGAATATATTAATAAGACATTTCATTGAGCGATAAATACATATAAGTCTTGTACTTCCTATTCTCTAAACAAGCATTAATTATTTTTCTGTTTCTGTGCTAAAACACCATGACCAAAAGTAACTTTTGGAAAAAAAAAAGTCTACTTTGGCTTACAATTCCAGAGGGATGAGACCTCATCATGAAGAAGTATGGCAGCAAGTGGCAGGCATGGCAGCAGAAGCAGGAAGCAGAGAGTTCACATGTTCAAATGCAAGCAGGAGGCAGAGAGAACAAATGAAGTAGTGTGAGACTTTTAATCTCAAATCCCACCCCCACTGAAATTCTTGCTTTAGCAAGGCTATACAATCTAGACCTCTTCTAACACTGGCAACAACGGGGGACCAAGTATTCAAAAGCCTGAGACCGTGGGGGACATCTTCCGTTCAAGCCATTACATAGTAAAAGTACATGGTCACAAAGATCGTCTCTATACTTTCAACAATTAATCAAAATTTAGACTTTTTTTTAAAAAGAAAACATAAGGTTTATTATTTTTTTAAAAACTTGGAAATTAAAAACATCACCCATGGAAATTAACCAGACCGAGGGTCTACAAATCTCAATGAGAATACATACAGTTAGGAAGGAGGCTATAAAACTAATTGTATCTCAAGTTCCAGCTCTGTTGTTGGATTTTTTGGTTTGAGTGGTCAAAAAATGTGTAAAAATACATTCCATAGTAAAAGTGTAAAACCCAGTGTGAAGCTCTACCACTCCAGAGTGGCTATTTTAATTGTATAAAACTTTACTGCTAGCAATAATTATTCAACTTCACTTCCTTCTAAGGCAGCCAAATAATAGCAATATCACAAAACTTATACTAAAATCCTTAACTAGGGCTGCCTTCTCTAAATGTCTCAAAAATGAGCACACTGCCAGTGTAAGTATAAAGTAAGCTATTGGTAGTTGGAGCGGGACATAATGTTAAAGGTCTTTAGTGAAGGTTGCCCAAAGACTACAAAATAAGACTCTCAAAATTCCCAATTGCTTTGTATTTCTACATTTCCTGTTATTTCATATCCTCATTTTTCTGTCATTATCTTTAGTCCTTTGCTCTTTCTTTTTTCCTGAATTGGTCATAACTCATGAATAAGGTATGAGTTGTATTGTTTTAATTTTGTTGTACACAAATGTGCTACCTAAATCTATTATCTATTTCATTGTGGTTAAATTATTCTTCAAAATAAAGTAGTTAAAATTATCTTTAGAGGTATTTATATAAGAAATATATTTGGGCTTTGTTGCATTTTAATGGTCAATATTTAATTAAGAGTGAGTTGTTGAACCACACAGAAACTGAAGTAACAATATTTAGCACAAAAGATGAGATATAGAATCCAGTTGTATAAAGACCTCTTTATTTAAAAAAAAAATTACATTTGCTTATTTTAGTGTTGGGGGCATACATACCACGGCATGTGTATGGAAGTCAGAGGACAACTTTCAGTAGTCAATCCCTTCTTCCAACATGGCATCGTGGGGATCAAAAACAGGTTGTCAGGTTTAAAACGTCAAGCTCTTATATGTGCTGAAACATATTACCACCTTCCCCACCCTTTCTTTATGATAGGGTCTCATATGGCATAGTCATAGATGGCCTGGAACTCACTATCCATTTTAGGTTAGCCTCAAACTTATGGTAATTCATGCATTCCAGTCTTTCTGGAATTACAGAGATGAGCTACCATGCCCAGCTATAGACCTTCTAATACACAGAAATGAGAATATGAATAATTAGAATTTTCATAATAACATGTGGATTTAGAGAATAAAGGAAGATCTCAGCTTTCCCATCTTCTCTTCTCTGTGGGATAGAGACTATTGAATTAAATTTGATTTTCTACAGGGAAATATATACTGACAAATAATATATGCATAAATATAATACAATAACAATGTATTAGAAACTGAGCCAAGTTTGAAGGTCTACTTGGGGTTAGCAATTATAAAGGTTTCAAATATTTGTTCATTCCCTTCATTGTATTTGTGAAGAGTCTGTAGTCAGATAATGAAGCTTGTGCATATACAAATACTATAGAGGAAGCTACAGGAATTTCAAGACTTTCATAAGAGGACTTTATGGAGAGGAGGAAGCCAACTACAAACAGACAAAAACACTAAAGGATTCCATGGAAGAGAAGCCTTGGAGACCTAGACTCGTCAGAGTATGCAACTGAACACTCGTCAGGGAGAGGAAGTTGTGGCCTGTTTGGAAGACAGATGCTGAATGTGGAACAATTTAGGGAATTAATTTATTCAGCCTGTGTGATAACTCTGAGTAAAGAGGAAGAAAGGAGGCCTTTGAAGATGAGAACAATACAAAGCAGAGAGGATGGGTTCTGTGTGTGCATCGCATTGATGGCTGAGTCATTTTAAGGCAATGTCAAAATGTGGAAGAATGAAGAAAATCTCCAGCCATCAGTTGCTTTTTTAAAAGGATGACAGGAAGTGGCCATCAGCATGTAGGATAATAACAAAGATGGGAAGACAAATTGAATAGTTACCTTTTTAATTTTTTTCTCATATGAGGATTATAGAAAATTGTCTGTTTGATGGTTGAGTAGTGATTTATGTGCAGTTCAAAGGAAACAAAGAACACAGATCTTATCTTCAGAAGCCAATGTACGAGTTGATCAAATTTTAAGAAATAACTCTATTCTCAGATTTAATCAAAGCAAAGAAGTAGATGAGATAATTGCAGAAAGATTAATTTCAGCCATGGAGCTGCTGTTAATGGTTCTGTATTTACCAAGGGACAAGTAGATGGCTGTCAAGAGTAAAAATAAATAAAGCTCTTCGAGGATTAGTATGTCACTAAAATCTCATGGTCAAGAGGATTTAATTTAGTTGTTAATTTATGGGATCCCTTAGCCTACATGTAATAGTCTAAACCCTAAACTAGGATTGGACAAGAGAGTTTCTTTTTGTATCAGATTTAAGTAGTATGCTGCTTACTGGTTTACTCCTCATGGCTCACTGAGCTGCTGTCTCATAGCACTGAGGTTCACTGGTCCCTCCCACAGTGAACTGGCCCCTCCCACACCAGTCATTAGTCAAGAAAATGCACCACAGGCTTTCCCACAGACCAAGCTAGTAGGGATGTTGTCTCAATTCCCCAATGACTCCAGCTTGTGTCAAGTTGTTATAAAAGTAGCCAGCACATGTACCAGGAGGACAAATGATGGGAGAAGGAGGGGAGAGGGAAAGAAGAGATTTTAAATTGCATGCCCTAGACTCTGCTTTTGCCTGTTCTTAGTCCTGGCTCTGCCGTCTTCAGAACAGTTGTGTCACCAGGCCTTGGACTGTGGTTTGTCCTGGAGGTTGAGGTCTCTTCAATATGTAAGCTGAATTATGAGCAAGTATAACATCTTGTGTTTTCTTTCTGGTTGTACCACTGATTGCCCTTTGTTCTGATAATACAACTGAGTGGAGACATTTTTTGCCTTTTTTCAAAAGTCTTGTGAAAAGGTTGTCTCTTCTCAATGAGATTGAAAATGATATTTTCAGCTTCTAAGACCAATACCACTGAGACTGTTAACCAGAATCTCAATGAATTTATAAACAACTCTGTAGAGAGTTTGTACTTTTATGAGATTTATTTTAATGTAAATTAGATATTGTGTTTCATATGTGAATTGGCTGATAAATATTTAGTTAATATGTTGTGTGATGATCTAATTTTTCTGTTTATTTTGAATTTTCACTAATGTTTAATAAATACCATAGTATAAAACTTCAATAGTATTTTTGTATTTTCTACATAGACAATATGTAAGAGATGATAAAGTTGTCAGAACTCCTACAATCATTTGTCTTGGGCTCTTTCTCAGCAATATGGAAGATGCCTAGCTGTAGATTTACTTTTAAAAATCAGGGTGATAAAATCATAATTGAATAACATATTTTTTGTGCTACTGTTGAACCACAAAATCTTGTACGGTTAATGCCTGCATTCTTGTTAATTTCCTAGTAACATATGTTCCAAATCATGTCATAATTTGAAAGATTAGCTTAATAATTATAGACTAATAATATGGCTAATTGGTTAGAAATCACAAGACCAAATGTTCTCATTTTGCAGATTAGGAAATAGAAGGGAACACAATTTACCATATCTAAGGAGGCCTATTTAGGATATTTTACTCTTTTGGTTTTTTGGAGGGCCCACTATCCAGCTCCCAAATAAATCACACACAAATTCTTACTCTAAGTTATGAATGCCCAGCCTTAGCTTGGCCAGTTTCTTGCCAGCTTTTCTAACCTCCATTACCTTTTGCCTCTGGGCTTTTATCTTTTTCTATTTCTGTATATCTTTCTTTACTTTTTTTCTTTGTGGCTTGCTGTATAACTGAGTGGCTGGGCGGCTGGGTGGCTGGGTGGCTG